>CM034310.1:13182981-13438611 GCA_019925795.1 Dendrobium chrysotoxum
ATCTTTTTAAGCCTCATTCCAGAAAAATATATGAAATAATAGTTTTACAAAGTAAGGAATTAGAAATCATGATTTTTCATCTCAAGCTTTTGAAAATATTAAGTGGTGCATGCATTTTTCAAAGAATTTAATGATCTGAAAGTGAAGAAAGCCTATTTCTTTATAGGCTCATTTTGTGCCTCTTTTTTAATTTATTTGGCGCTTTACTCATCTTTTGATTTTGATACACTTTGTGTATCTTTTCAATTTTTGGCGACATTGCGCATCTTTTTAGTTTGAGCTAATTTTGTGCCGCTTTTCATTTTGATGCTCTTTGCGCATCTTTTGTAAGCTTGCTCCCTTTCAAAATCGTTAAAGAATCTCAGCTGTGAAATTATCATCCAGACATCAGAGATGACAAAACCCACTCTCTATAATAAGGTAGAGTAATTCACAAAACAAAAATCATATATCATATGATAAGTGCAATCACTTGATTCAGAAAAACATACCAATGACTCAAAACTTTGAAAACACTATTCATATGAGGTAGATTACTGTAGGAAGATAAAATAGATCTCTATTTCAAAAACCAACTTTTTAATTTTGAAAAAGATTTTTATCCAAAAGAAACAAAACACTATTAAAGGAGTTAGAGGAAGAGAAATAATCATCAATGTTTCCTCCCTTTAACAGATCCAGTGGAATCAATCACTACTTACAAGCTTCTAAACCAAAAACAAGGCAAAACTTTCAGTCCAAAATTCAATTTATCAGTAGTGATGAACAGTGATCTTATAATTTTTTTTTTATTTTAAAAGGAATGAAATAGTATAACAAAAAGAAGTAGGAAATCTCATCAAAATAAATGCTCAAACCAGAAAAAACAACAAACGGTAAGATGAAAATCAGTACTGAATAAAAATAAAATAGGAAACAGATAATCAAATCAAAAGACTAACAGAAATAAAAGAAAAATAAAAAAACTCAAAAATTATCAGTCATCAGAATCATGTATTTATGTCAATCACATCCAATCTAGTCCTCAAAATGCTGAATGAGTCAAAGGCCAGTGGTTTAGTAAATATGTTAGCCAGCTAATTTTCAGTTGCTACATGATGTAGCTCAATATCCCCTTTTGTAACATGGTCCCTAATGAATTGATACCTTATATCAATGTGTTAGGTTCTAGAATGTTGGATTGGATTCTTAGAAATGCAGATAGCCTAGGGATATCACACAGAATAGAAATTGTGCCCACAGGTAATCCTAAATCTAAAACTTGTTGCTTCAACCAAAGGACTTGGGCTACACAACTTCCTAAGGTAATGTACTCAGCTTTAGTAGTGGAAAGTGCAACTGAGTTCTATTTTCTACTGGACCAGGAGACTAAAGACTGCCCTATGAATTGACAAATTTTAGAAGTGCTCTTTCTATCCACCCTACAGACTGCAAAGTCAGAATCAGAATATCTAATAATCTCAAAAGAAGTGCTGTGCCTAGGGTACCAGATTCCTAGGTTTGGAGTCGATAAAAGATATCTAAGAATTCTCTTAGCAGCAGTCAGGCGGGCTTCTTTAGGATCAGCTTGAAACCTAGTATAAAGACAAACGCTAAACATAATATCAGGTTAGCTAGAAGTCAGGTAAACAGTGATCCAATTATTCCTATATACTTCTTCTGATCAACAAAATTTTCATTTGAATCCTTATCTAACTGAACAGAGGAGCTCATGGGAGTGTTGATTGGCTTAGCTTTGTCCATTTCATATTTCTTTGAAATGTCCTTAGTGTATTTAGATTGATTGACAAAGGTTCCATCATCCATTTTCCTTATGCTAAACCCCAAAAGTAGGACAATTCTCCCATCATACTCATCTCAAACTCCTTACTCATTATTTTAGAAAAATCATCACATAATTTTTTATCGGAAGATCTAAAAATTATATCATCAATATAGATCTGGACAATGAGTAAATCATCCCTTATTCTCCTCAGAAAAAGGGTGGTATCTACACTCCCCTTAACAAACTCTCTTTCTAACAGGAATGTGCTAAGCCTCTCATACCAAGCTCTGGGTGCCTGTTTCAATCCATATAAGGCTTTTTTTAATTTGTAAACATGATTTGGAAATTAGGAACTCTTAAAACATGGGGGTTCCTCTACGTAGACATCCTCTTTTATTATCCCATTTAAAAAGGCACTCTTGATATCCAATTGAAATAACTTAAATCCTTTATAACAGGCAAAGGCTAGTAGCACTCTAATGACTTCCAATCTTGTTACAGGGGCAAAGTTCTCCTCAAAATCAATCCCTTCAATTTGATTGTACCCCTTAGCTATCAATCTTGCCTTATTCCTAACCACTACACCAGAATCATTCTTCTTATTCTTAAAGACCCACTTGGTTCCTACTATACTTTGATTCCTAAGTCTTTCTACTAACTCCCAAATATTATTCCTTACAAATTGATTTAGTTCCTCTTGCATAACTAAGATCTAAAATTCATCATAAAGGACTTGATTGATGTTGGTGGGTTCAGTCATTGAGATAAAGACAGAGTGGTTTACTTCCTCCTAAGTCCATGCCTAGTCCTAACACCTTCAGAAGGGTCTCCTAAGATAAGTTCTTTAGTATGACTCAAAGAAAATCTCTAATCTCTAGGCAAGATGTTTTGAGGTTCTACCCTTTCCTCCAGATTTGCATTTTCAACCCCTTGGGTAATCTCTCCTACCTCTTCTTCTTCCTCAGTACTAGTCTCCTTAGGATCATATTCATCAAATAACACATGAGTTATCTCTTCCACCACCAAAGTCCTCTTATTAAACACTCTAAAGGATTTCCCCATACTAGAATAGCCTAAGAACACTCCTTCATAAGATTTAAGGTCAAACTTTCCTAAGGATGATTTCCCATTGTTCAGAAAGAAAACCTTACAGCCAAAGACCTGAATGTGGGACAGGTTTGGAGTTCTACCCCTAATGATCGCATAAGGTGTCTTGTTCAGATTGGATCTAACATTCACCCTATTCAGCACATAACAGGCAATGTTCACCACTTCAACCCAAAAGTATTTTGGAAGTGAATACTTAGCAAGCATGGCTTTAGCGACTTCCACTAAGGTCCTATTCTTCCTTTCAGCTATCTCATTCTGCTGAGGTGTCCTAGGAGCTAAAAAATTGTGGCTAATCCCTTGCACCTCACAGAAAGTTCCAAACTTCACACTTTCAAACTCTCTCCTCCATGATCACTATGAATAGTCAGGACCTAACAACCTAACTTCCTCAGAATCTAAGTGGAGAAAGACTTAAATTTCTCAAATGACTCAAATTTATGTGACAGAAATTTAATCCAAGTAAACCTCGAGTAATCATTAACAATCTAAAAACCATAGACTTTCACCCCTAAGCTGGCAGTGCTAATGGGCCCAAAGAGATCCATGTGATGGACTTCTAAAGGTCTAGAGGTGCTGATATCCTTAATAGAGTGAAAGGGGGACTGAACTTGCTTCCCTAATTGACAGGCATCACGCAGGTGGTCCTTAGTGAACTTAAGCTTTGGGACACCTCTAACTAAGTCCTTTTGGGTGACTCTTCTAAGGGTTTTCATACTGGCATGACATAATCTCCTGTGCCACAACCAAGACTCATCAGCAGCAGTTTTTAAGCAAATTGAATTATCAGCTTTAAAGCAACTTACATCCAGTATGTAGATATTATTGATCCTTTATCCCTGCAAAATAATTTTATCATTTAATCTTAAAATATAGCAAGTGGGCAGGAATTTTATGTTGTATCATTTGCCACAGAGTTGACTGATGCTCAGTAGGTTGTGTTTCAATCCATCTACAAGTAACACATTGTTAATCATGAACTTCTTTGAATCACTAATTATACCTGCTCCTACCACCCTCCTGGTGGTGTTGTCTCCAAGTGTAACCTTGCCTCCAACCCTGGCCTCCAGTGAAATGAACTGATTTGCATCTCCAGTCATGTGTCTTGAACATCTGCTATCTAGGTACCATATGCTCTCATGAGATCTTGTGTCAGAGAACACCTACAAAATCATCAAATGTCAAATTTAGGAACCCAAACAGGTTTGTGTTCCTTCTTATAAAAATAAGAATGCAATGCATGTGTGCTCTACTGTGAAACAGGCAATTTGGGCCTCCACACCCAATGTGTACTATGGTAAATAGTGCAGGTGTGGGAGATGTGTCATAACATGCCACATAAAAAATATCTAACACCAGGAAAAGGGTTAACAAATCTATGTGGGTGATAATGCCTCTTCCTAGGTTTGTATGAAATATGCTTCGATGATTTCGAAACAAATTCTTCAAAAGGTGGATGTGCATAAAATGTTGTAAAGGTAGGTGGAGTTTCATTTTTCTCAAAAGCACAGGTTTTTACACTCAAAAAATCATTTTCTTTTTTCAAACTTGTAATTTCAAATTTCAAATGGTGTTCACTACTATCTAAATTAGATGTACGAGTTTCTAATTCTTTAAATACAACTTTTAATTTAACATGCTATACCTTTAACAAATCATGCTCAATAATTAAGTCAGAATGCTTTTTGTTCAATTCATCAAATTAATCAAGTAAAGACATGTAATTGCTATCAAGTGTGGAATGATCTTTAATCACAACATCATGCTCTTTTCTTAAAGTTAGGAAATCCAATTTTAGGCTAGCATATAATTTCTTAAGTTTCTTATAAGATAAATGAATTTTCTCAGAAACTTCTAGCAATTGATCATAAGTAAGATCACATACCTCTTCTTGATCAAACTGATTAGGATGATCATCAGCCATCAGACACAGATTTATAGTATCCTCCTGAGCTTCAGTCTTAGAGGAGTCAGATGTAGAATTTGCCCAGAATGCCTTTTGAATCCGCTTCTTGTCCGTCCTGAACTTGGGTTTCTCCTCACCCTTCTCTTTGCTTGGGTGAGCTTTAAGTGTAGGACAATCAGCCTTAATGTGTCCAGGCTTCCTGCATTCAAACCAAGCAGTACAAGATGAACCTTTAAAATTTTTACTGGACTTACCCTTATTCCACTTCTGATAGTTCTTATATTTCTTCCTTACAAAGCTTTTGAATTGCCTAGTGATTAAGGCAACATCATCACCATCAGACACAAAAGAATCAGTGTTAGTATCGCTGGCCTTCAGCGCCACAGTTTTCTCCTTCTTCTTCTCACCTGCATCAAGCTATCTTTGGTTCACCTCTTACTCGTAAGCAATGAGTGACCCAAGTAAGTTCTCAATAGAATAATTGTTCAAATCTTTCGATTCAGTAATTGCAGTTATCTTAGCGTCAAATGAAGAAGGCAAACATCTCAAAATCTTGTTCACTTTTTCATAGTTTGTAAGCTCTCTTCCTAAAGCATACAAAGAAGTGATAATTTGAGTGAACCAAGTATACATTTTAGAAATAGATTCAGTAGATTTCATGCAAAAAAGTTCGTAGTCATGAAGCAATTTGTTTAACCTAGACTATTTGACTTCAGTTGTACCTTCATAAGTAATGCACAATCTATCCCAAATTTCTTTACTAGTTGTACAAGTAGAAACACACATGTAATCCTCAGATTTTAAGGCATAGAAAAAATAGTTTAAACATTTGGCATTCAGTTGGGCTAAGTCACTATCATTAAAAGTCTATTCAGTGAAAGGCAGTTCAATTTTAACATTGTTAATCATTCTAAAAGGTGCTTCATAGCCATCCTTAACAAGCATCCATATGCGATAATCTATAGATTGAAGAAAAGTGGACTTGCGAGTTTTTCAAAAATGGAAAGGTATGTTATCAAACAATGGCGATCATGTAATTGAATAACCTTCAGCAGTATTATGATTACCAAAGTTAACCATGGATCAAATTCAAAAGTTTTTAAACTTAATTTTTGAATCCGGCTCTGATACCACTTGAAAGTTCGATAGGGATGTTAAGTCCTGATAAACTAGTCGTGAGGCTAACCAAGAGGGGGGGTGAATTGGTTATTTTAAAAAATTCATCAGCAACATGAAAGATCTTTTTGATAATTTGCAGCAGAAATAAGTAAACACAGAAATGAAAAGATCAACCACAGATTTCACCCAAGCAGATAATAATAGAAAAATAAAGTGCAGAAAATAATCAGAAAGAGCACACTAGATTTTATAGTGGTTCGATCAACTTGACCTATGTCCACTCCCCGAAGCCTCCCCTCTGGGTATTGCACTTAACACAAAAGTGATCTCCTTTTGCTCCTACAGCAAGGCGGAGAAGCCTGTACAAAACTACTTTTCACCAACCCGGTGAGGCAGAGAACCTAAACTCTTTTTGCTTCCTCCTGAAGTAGGCAAAGAACCCAAACTCCTTTCACTTCCTCCATAAGCAGGTAGAGAACCCGGATCTTCTTGCGAATGATCCTCCCACAGAAAACACTGATAAGATGAGAGACGATGAATGGAGAAGATGACTCTGATCCTTGCTTAGAGCAACCTTTGTGAATCCCTCACAAACTCCCCCTAGTAAGATCCTCTCTCTCTCTATCCCAAGCTCTCTCTCTCTCTCTCTCTCTCTCTCTCTCTCAAGGTTTCTCTGGAAAGGAAAGTGGCAAAAGATTTTTCTTATTTGAAGAAAAAAATCTTTAGTAGGAGGGCTCAAAAATAGCCCTAAATCTCAACTGGTCGGCCAGGATCGTCTAGGATGATCTTGCGATTGTCTTGTACGATCAGTTCAAAAACATACAAAATCGTCCTTAAAACTGCTCTGGATGTACAGGTGAAACATGCTGGACAATTACAAAATGACTTGATTGTCCAGGACGATATCTCTATCGTCTGGTACGATTAGTTCAAATCCACACAAAATCATCCTAAGCACCGCTCTGGATGTACAGGTGAAACATGCAGGATGATATGAAAATGATTTGATCGTCCGGGATGTTATGGGTATCGTCCCGTACGATTAGTTCAAAAGTAGGAATATCATCCAGCATACAGCTCTGGACGTACAGGTGATAGGCACTGGATGGTCAGGATTTTTAACACATCGTCCCAGACGATCCTGCGATCGTCCAGGATGATATGGTCGAATCAATTAGACCTTAATTACTTTCCTTAATTACCAGACTAATTTAGGCATGATTGTAATGGATCATCCAAGATGATACACATATCGTCCGGGACGATCAGACCAAATCACCAAAAATAAAAATTTGCCTAACTTGATCTGGCGGCTGAGAATTTCTGATTTAAGCCTATCGTCATGTACGATATTGATATCATCTAGGACGATCAGCTTAGTCAAATCGACTTAACATGATCATCCTAATTAGGATTTCTATGTTCACTGGATCGTCTAAGATGATGCTAATATCATCCAGGACGATCTGAAAAAAAAAAGAACATAAACTCTAATTCACTCAAGCTCTCCCCCTAAGTGTGTGTGTGCAATATTACTTAGCTAGGGTATCAGTTACATAGTATTTGACTCAATAAAGATGAAAATAGTACATTGGACCTAAATTTCAAAACAGACTTACTCAATCTTGGACTGGCTTGAACTTGCAATTAATCCTCTATACCTGAAAGATTAAACGGGCAACCAGAGACAGAAATGTTTGTTATCATCAAAATCATAACCTTTAAAACTAGATTTGTAACAAAGGGGTAAGAATATACCCACCACAATGAATCAAGACTGGAAGATCAGATGATGGGGTCAGAATATGCTCAACATGGAGGATCAAAATTGGGAGATTGTATGATAGGGTAGGAATATACCCATCATAGAGGATCAAAATTGGGAGATTATATAATGGGGTAGGAATATGCTCGTCATAGGGGAATATTATTGGGAGATCATATGATGGGGTAGGAATATGCCCATCATAGAGGAACAAAATGAGAGATCATATAATGAGGTAAGAATATGCGCATCATAGAGGATTGAAAGTAGGAGATCATATCATGGGGTGTGAATATGCCCATAACAGAGGATCAAATCTTGGAGATCATATGACGGGTTAAGTATATTCCCATCATAGAGGATCAAAATTAGGAGATCATATGATGAGATAGGAATATTCCAATCGTAGAGGATCAAAACTGGGAGATCATATGATAGGGTAGGAATATGTCCATCACTGAGAAAGATTACTGGGAGATCGTATAATAGGGTAGGAATATGCCTATCACAGAGGATCGAAACTAAGAGATCATATGATGGGGTAGGAATATGCCCATCATAGAGGATCCAAACTAGGAGACCATACGATCGTGCAGGAATATGCCCATCATAGAGGATCAAAACTAGGAGATCGTTTGATTGGGTAGGTTTATACCTATCACAGGGGATCGAACCTGAGAGATCATATGATGGGGTAGGATTATGCCCATTATAAAGGAGCATTACTGGAAGATCATGTGATGGGATAGGAATATGCCCATCATAGAGGATCAAAACTAAGAGATTGTTTGATGGCGTGCCCATCGTATAGGATCAAAACTATGAGATCATATGATGGGGTAGGAATAAGCCCATTATAGAGGATCAAAACTAGGAGATCGTGTCAGGGGTAGGAATATACCCATCACAAATTATTGAAACTGAGCAATCCTATGATGGGGTGGGAATATGCCTATCACAGAGGATCAAAGTTAGGAGATCATATGATGTCGCAGGAATATGTCCATCATTGAGGATCAAAACTAGGAGATTGTATGATGGGTTAGAAATATGCCCATCACAGAGGATTAAAACTAGGAGATCATGTGATGGGGTAGGAATGTGCCCATTACAAAGGATCAAAACTGAGAGATTATTTGATGGGGTAGGAATATGCCCATCAAAGATGATCAAAACTTGGAGATCATATGATGTGGTAGGAATATCCCATCACAAAGGATTAAAACTAGTAGATCGTATGATGGTGTAGAAATATGCCCATCACAGGGGATCAAAACTAAGAGATCATGTGATGGGGTAGGAATATGCCCATCATAGAGGATCAAAACTTGGAGATTGTATGATGGGGTAGGAATATACCCTTCATAGAGGAACACACTGGGAGATCGTATGAAGGGGGTAAGAATATGCCCATTACAGAATATCAAAACCAAAAAATCATATGATGGGGTTGGAATATGCTCATCACAGAGAATCAAAACTAGGAGATCATTTGATCGGGTAGGAATATGCCCAATATTAAGGATTAAAATGGGGAGATCGTATGAAGGGGTAGAAATTTGCCCATTTTAAAGGATCAAAACTGGAAGATCATATGATAGGGTAGAAATATGCCCATCACAGAGGATTAAAACTTGGAGATCATATGATGGTGTAGGAACATGCCCATCATAGAGAAACATTTTTGGGAGATCATAAAATGGGGTAGGAATATGCCCATTAAATTGATGGAAACTAGGAGATCATTTGAAGGGGTAGAAATATGCCCATCATAGAGGATCAAATTTAGGAGAACATATGATGGGGTAGAAATATGCCTACTACAGAAGAATAAAAAAGGGAGATCATATGATGGAGTAGGGATAAGCCCATCATAGAGGAAACAAAATTGGAGATGCATGATGGGTAGGAATATTTCCATCACCATGGATCAAAATTAGGAGATCATATGATGGTGTAGGTATATGCCCATCACAGAGGATCAAAACTAGGAGATCATTTGATGGTGTAGGAATATACCCATCACAGAGGATCAAAATTGGGAGATCATATATGGGGGTAGGAATATGCCCATCACAGAGGATCAAAATTGGAGATCGTGTGATGGGGTAGTAATATGCCCATCAAAGAAGAACATTACTGAGAGATCGTATGATAGGGAAGGAATTTTCACATCATAGAGGATTAAAACTAGGATATCATACGATGGGGAAGGAATATGCCCATAAAAGAGGATAGAAACTGTGAAATCATATAATGGGGTAGAAATATGACCATCATAGAGGGTTAAAACTAGGAGTCATATGATGGCGTAGGAATATGCCCATGCCCATTGCAGAGGATCAAGATTGAGAGATCGTATGATGGGGTAGGAATATACCCATTACAGAGGATCCAAACTGGGTGATCGTATGATGGGGTAGGAATATGCCCATCACAGTGGATCGAAACTAGGAGATCATATGAAGGGGTAGGAATATACCAATCACAGAGGATCAAATTAGGAGATCGTGTGATGCCGTAGGAATATGCATATCATAGAGGATCAAAACTGGGAGATCGTATGATGGGGTAGGAATATGCCCATCGTAAAGGATCAAAATCGAAAGATCGTATGATGGGGTAGGAATATGCCCATCATTGAGGAACATTTTTGGAAGATCGTATGATGGGGGTAAGAATATGTCCATCACAGAAGATTAAAATTAGCAGATCATATGATGGGGTAGGAATATGCCAATAATTAAGGATGAAGACTGGAAGATCATATGGTGGGGTAGGAATATGCTCATTACAGAGGGTAAAAATTAGGAGATAGTTAGATTGGGTAGGAATATGCCCATCATAAAGAATCAAAACTGAGAGATTACATAATGGGGTAGGAATATGCCCATCACCTAGGAACATTATTTTGAGATCGTATGATGGGGTATGAATATGCCCATCAAAGAAGATCTAAAATAGGAGATCATTTGAAGGGGTAGAAATATGTCCATCACAGAGGATCAAAATTCAGAGATCGTATAATGGGGTAAGAATATGCCAACCAGAGAGAAAAAAAATTAGAGATCATATAATGGGGTAGGAATATGTGCATTATAGAGGTTCTAAACTAGGATAGGCAATGATGGGGTAACAATATGCCCATCATAGTGGATTGAATCTAGGAGATCATATGACGGGTTAGGAATATACCCATCATAGAGGATCAAAACTAGGAGATCGTATGATGAGGAAGGAATATTCCCATCATAGTGGATCAAAACTGAGAGATTATATGTTGGGATAGGAAAATACCCATCGTAGAGAAATATTACTGGGAGATCGTATAATGGGGTAGGAATATGCCTATCACAGATGATGGAAACTAGGAGATTATATAATGGGGTAGGAATATACCCATCATAGAGAATCCAAATTAGGAGATCGTGTGATATAGTAAGAATATGCCCATCACAGAGGATCATAACTAGGAGATCATAAGATGGTGTAGGAATATGCCCATCATAGAGGATCAAAACTATGAGATCATTTGATGGGGTAAGAATATGCGCATCACAGAGAATCAAAACTGGGAGATTATTTAATGGGGTAGGATTATGCCCATCATAGAGGAATATTGCTGCGAGATCATATGATGTGATCGGAATATGCCCATGATTAAGGATAAAAACTAGGAGTTCGCATGATGGCGTAGGAATATGACCATCATAGAGGATTGAAACTATGAGATCATATAATGGGAGAGGAATATCCCTATCATAGAGGATCAAAACTAGGAGATCGTGTGATGGGGTAGGATATGCCCATCAGAAATGATCGAAACAAAGAGATCGTATGATGGGGTAGGAATATGCCTATTATAGAGGATTAAAACTAATAGATCATATGATATGGTAAGAATATACCCATAACAAAGGATCGAAACTAGGAGATTGTATGATGGGGTAGGAATATGCCCATCACAAAGGATCAAAACTAGGAGATCTTGTGATTAGGTAGTAATATGCCCATCATAAAGGATCGAAACTGTGAGATCATTTGATGGATAGTAATATGCCCATCGTAGAGGATTTGAACTGGGAGATCGTATGATCTGGTAGGAATATGCCCATTATAAATGGTTGAAACTAGGATATCATATGATGGTGTACGAATAAGCCCATCACAGAGGATCAAAACTAGGAGATTAGTGATAGGGTAGGAATATGCCCATTATAGAGCATCAAAACTAGGAGATCCCATGATGAGGTAGAAATATGCCCATCATAGAGGATTAAAACTAGGATATCCTATGGTGGGGTAGGAATATGCCCATCATAAAGGAACATTACTGAGAGATCTTATGATGGGTGTAAGAATATGCCCATCATATAAGATTAAAACTAGGAGATCATGGAATGGGGTAGGAATATACCCATCACAGAGGATTGAAACTAGGAGATCATTTGATTGGGTAGGAATATGGCCATCACCGAGGATTGAAATGGTGAGATCGTTTGAAGGGGTAGGAATTTGCCCATTATAAAGGATCAAGACTAGAAGATCATGTGATGGGGTAGGAATATGCCATCACAGAGGATCAAAACTTGGAGATTATATAATTGGGTAGGAATATACCCAACATAGAGGATCAAAATTGAGAGATCGTATGATGGTGAAGGAATATGCCCACCACAGAGGTATATTACTAGGAAATCTTATGATGGGGTAGGAATATGCCCGTTGAAGAGGATTGAAACTAGGAGATCATTTAAAGATGTAGAAATATACCCATCACAAAGGATCAGAATTAGGAGATTGTATGATGGAGTAGGAATCTGCCCACCACAAATGAAAAAAAAAGGGGGATCATATGATGGTGTAGGAATAAGCCCCTCAGAGAGGAACAAAAATGGGAAATCATATAATGTGCAAGAATATTCCCATCTCAGAGGATTAAAACTAGGAGATCATATCATAGTGTAGGAATATGCCCCTCATAGAGGATCAAAACTAGGAGATCATTTGATGTGGAAGGAATATGCCCAATATAGAGGATAAAAATTGGGAGATCGTATATGGGGGGAGGAATATGCCCATCACAAAGGATCAAAACTGGAGATCGTATGATGGGGTAGTAATATGCCCATCACAGAGGAACATTACTGGGAGAACGTAGGATGGGGTAGGAATTTGTCCATCACAGAGGATCAAAACTAAGAGATCATATGATGGAGTAGGAATATGATCATCTTAGAGGATCAAAATTAAGAGATCGTGTGAAGGAATAGGAATATGCCCAAAACAAAAGATTAGAATTAAGAGATCGTATAATGGGATAGGAATATGGCCATCACAGAGGATCAAAACTGGGAGATCGTATGATGAGGTAGGAATATAACCATCAGAGAGGATCAAAACTAGGAGATCATATGATGGGGTAGGAATTTGCCCATTAAAGAGGATCAAAACTAGGACTTCATATGATGGGGTAGGAATATGCCCATCACAGAGAATCAAAATTGTGAGGTAGTGTGATGGGATAGGAATAAGACCATCATAAAGGATCAAAACTTTGAGGTCATATGATGGGGTAGGAATATGCCCATTATTGAAGAACATTTTTGGAAGATCGTATGATAGGGGTAAGAATATGCCCATCATAGAAGATCAAAACTAAGAGATCATATGATGGGGTAGGAATATGCCCATTACAGAGGATCGAAACTAGGAGATCGTATGATTGGATAGGAATATGACTATAATCAAGGATTAAAATGGGGAGATCATATGAAGGGGTAGGAATATGCCCATCACAAAGGATTAAGACTGGAAGATCAAATGATGGGGCAGGAATATGCCCATCACAGAGGATCAAGACTAGTACAATGTATGATGGGGTAGAAATATACCCATAATAAAGGATCGAAACTGGAACATCATATGATGGGGTAGGAATATGCCCATCATAGAGGATCAAGACTAATAGAATGTATGATGGGGTAGGAATATACCCATCATAAAGGATCAGAACTGGGAGATCATATGATGGAGTAGGAATATTCATATCTATAGGATTATTACTGGGAGATTGTATGATGGGGTAGGAATATGTAATTAAAGAGGATTAAAACTAGGAGATTATTTTAAAGGGTAGAAATATGCCCATAACAGAGGATTGAAATTAGGAGATCATATGATGTGGTCAGAATATGCCCGCCATAGAGGAACAAAAATGAGAGAACATATAATGGGGTAGAAATGTGTCCATCATAGAGGATCAAAATAAGGAGATCATATGAGGGGGTAGGAATAAGCCCATCATAGAGGATCAAAACTAAGAGATCATATGATGTGGTTGGAATATACTCATCACAGAGGATCAAAATTGAGATATCACATGATGGGATAAGAATATGCCCATCATAAAGGCATATTACTAGTAGATCATATGATGGGGTAGGAATATACCCATCAAGGAGGATTATAACTAGGAGAATATATGATGGGGTAGGAATATTTCCATCAAAGGGATCGAAACTTAGAGAACATATGATGGGGTAGGAATATGCCTACCGCAGAGGATTGAAACTAGGAGATCATATGTTTGGGTAGGAATATGCAATCACATATTATCCAAATTTGGAGATTGTATGATGGGTTAGGAATATGCCCATCAAAGAGGATTGAAACTTGGAGAACATATGATAGGGTAAGAATATGCCCATCATAGAAGATCAAATTTGACAGATCTTTTGATGGGGTAGAAATATGCCCATAACTGAGGATCAAAATAAGAAGTCGTATGAAGGGGTAGGAATATGCCCATCTCTGAGGATCAAAACTATGAGAATGTATGATGGGGTAGAAATATGCCCATCTTTGAGGAACATTATTGGGAGATCGTATGATGGGGAAGGAATTTGCCCATCACAGAGAATCAAAATTGGGAGATCGTATGATGGGGTATGAATATGCCCATCAAAAAAGATCAAAACTTGGAGATCGTATAATGGGGTAGCAATATAACCTTCATAAAGGATGCAAACTGGCAGATCATATGATGGGGTAGGAATATTCCCATCATAGAAGATCAAAATTGGGAGATCATATGATGTGGTAGGAATATATCCATCATAGAGGAACAAAACTAGGAGATTGTATGTTGGGGGAGGAATATGCCCATCACAAAGGATCAAAATTGGGAGATTATATGATGTGGCAGTAATATACCCATTAGAGAGGATAGAAACTAGGAGATCGTATGAAGGGGTAGGAATATGCCCACCACATAGGATCGAAACTAGGTGATCGTTTGATGGTCCAGAATATACCCATCACAGAGGATAAAAATTGGGAGATTGAATGATGGGGTAGGAATATGCCTATCACTAGGAAAGATTATTGGGAGATTGTATGATGGGGTAGGAATATGCCCATCACATAATATCTAAACTAGGAGATCATATGATGGGATAGGAGTATTCCCATCCTAGAGGATTGAAATTAGGAGATCATGTGATGGGATAAGAATATGCGCATCACCGAAAATTAAAACTGGGAGATCATATGAAGGGGTGGGAATAAGCCTATCATAAAGGATTAAGACTAGAAGATCATATGATGGGGTAATAATATGCCCATCACAGAGAATTAAAATTAGGAGATCATTTATCGGGGTAGGAATATGCCTATCACAGAGACTCAAAATTTGGAGATCGTCTGATGGGGTAAGAATATACCCATCATAGAGGAACAGTACTGGGCGATCATATGATGGGGTAGGAATATGCCCATCTACCCCATCATAGAGGATCAAAATTAGGGATCGTACAATGGGGTAGAAATATAACCATCACAAAGGATATAAGCTGGTAGATCATATGATGGGGTAAGAATATTCCCATCATAAAAGATCAAAATCAAGAGAACATATGATGGGGTAGGAATATGCCAATCACAAAGGATCAAAACTGGTAGATTTTATGATGTACGAGTAATATACCCATCACAAAAGATCAAAACTAGGAGATCGTATGATGAGGTAGGAATATGCCCATCATAGATGAACATTACTAAGATATCGTGTGATGGGGAAGGAATATACCTGTCATAAAGGATCAAAACTAGGAGATCATATGATGGGGTAGGAATATGCACATCATAGTGGATCAAAACTAGGAGATCCTATGATTAGGTAGGAATATGCCCATCATAGTGGAGCAAAATAAGGAGATCTCATGATGGGGTAGATATATATCATCACAGAGGATCCAAACTAGGAGATCATATGATGCCGTAGGAATATGCCAATCACATTGGATCGAAACTGGGAGATCATATGATGGGGTAGGAATATGCCCATCATAGAGGATCAAAACTAACAGATCATCTGATTGGGTAGGAATATGCCCATTATAATGAATAAAATTTGGAAGATTATATGATGGGGTAAGAATATGCCATCACTAAGGATCAAAATTGGGTGATCATATGATATTGTAGGAATATGCCAATCACATAGGAACATCACTGGGAGTTTGTATGATGGGATAGGAATATGCCCTTTATAAAGTATCAAAATTAGGTTATTATATGATGGGGTAGGTGTATGCCCTTCATAGAGGAACAAAAAAAGGAGATCGTATGATGGGGTGGAAATATGCCATCATAGAGGATCAAAACTAGGAGATCATATGAAGTCGTAGGAATATTCCCATCACACAGGATCAAAACTAGGAGATCGTATGATGGGGTTGGAATATGCCCATCACAAAGGTTCAAAACTAGTAGATTATATGATGGGGCAGGAATATGCCGATCATAGAGGATCAAAAGTGGAAGATTGTATGAAGGGGTAGGAATTTTCACATCACTAAGGATCAAAACTAGGAGATCATATAATGGGGTAGGAATATAACCATTACAGAGGATCAAAACTACAGATCATTTAATGGGGTAGGATTATACCCATCTTAGAGGATCAAAACTAAGAGATCATACGATGGGGAAGGAATATTCCCATCACAGACGATCAAAATTGGGAGATCATATGATGGGGTAGAAATATGCCCATCACAGAGGATTTTTACTAGGAGATAATATAATCTGGTTGGAGCATACCCATCACAGAGGATCAAAACAAGGAGATCATGTGATGGAGCATACCCATCACAGAGGATCAAAATAAGGAGATCATGTGATGGAGTAGGAACATGCCAATCATAGTGGATCGAAGTTTGGAGATCATGTGATGGGGTAAGAATATGCCCATCACCAAAGATCAAAACTAGGAGATCATATGAAGGGGTAGGAATAAGCCCAACACAAAGGATCAAGACTAGAAGATCATATGATGGGGTAGGAATATGCCCATCACAGAGGATCAAAACTAGGAGATCGTATGAGGGGGAAGGAATATGCCCATTATAAAGACTCAAAACTGGGAGATCTTATGATGAGGTAGGAATAGACCCATCACAGATGATCATTACTGGGAGATCATATGATGGGGTAGGAATATGACATCATAGAGGATCAAAATTAGGAGATCGTATGATGGGGTAGGATTATTCCCATCAAAGAGGATCAAAACTTGGAGATCGTACGATGGGGTGGGAATATGTTTATCTCAAAGGATGAAAACTAATAGAACATATGGCGGGTAAGAATATTCCCATCATAGAAGATCAAAATTGGGAGATTGTATAATGGGGTAGGAATATGCCCTTCTAAGAGGAACAAAATTAGGAGATCGTATGATGGGGGATGAGTATGCCCATCATAACGGAGCAAAACTTAGAGATCATATGATGTGAGTTGCAAATCTGAGTTTGATGATGACAAATATGTTTCTATTGTGTTTTTCTTAGCTAACCCATTTTAGGCACAAAAGATCACGAGCAACTCAAGCCAACTCAAGATTGGGTCTAAGTGTGTCTAAGTGTTCTATTTTCTTTTTTTTTGAGTCAATTGTAATGTAACTGATCCCCTAGCTATGTAACCTTGCACACACACACTCAAAGGGAGAGCTTGAGTGAATTAGAGTTTCTGTTCAAGTTTTTGTTCATATCATCCTGGACGATAGTCACATCATCCTAGACGATCATGTAAGAACAGAAACCCTAATTAGGGAGACCAAGTTAAGTGTGTCTGATTAAGCAGATCGTCCTGGATGATCATTACATTATACGGGATGATATGCTTAAATAAGAAATTCTCAACCATCAAATCAAGTTTGGAAGGTTTTTATTTTAAGATATTTGGTATGATCGTCCCAGACGATACGTGGATCGACCTGGATGATCCAGTACAATCATGCCTAAATTAATCTGGTAATTAAGGAAAGTAATTAATACTTGATTGATATGACCATATCATCCAGGATGATCGCAGGATCGTCCTGGATGAAAATGATCGTCTAGTGTGTTTCAGATGTACGTCCAGAGCGGTGCTCAGGACCATTTGGGCACATTTTGAACTAATCGTATAGGATGATATCCGTATCATCCTAGATGATCAAGTTATTTTTGAGTCGTCTAGCACAAGTTTCTCTGGATGACCCGAGCTATCTTCTGGATGAAATTCCTCAATTTACACTAATCATCTCGGACGATCACAGAATCATACGGGATGATATGAACAACCTTTTCTATTGATCGTCCAGAAGAGCCAGATCGTCCAGGCTGAAGCAGCTAATTTTGAACTGATCGTACAGGATGATATATAGATCGTCCTGGATGATATTGGCCGACCAGTTGAGATTTAGGATAAATTTTAAGCCCTCCTATAAAAGATCTTTTTCTTCTATTAAGAAAAATCTTTTTCCACTTTCCTTTCCAGAGAAACCCTAGAGGGAGAGAGAGTTTGGGAGAGAGAGAGGATCTTGTGAGGGGGACTTCGTGGGTGGTTCAAGAAGGTTGCTCCAAGCTAGGATCAGAGTCATCTTCTCCGCTCATCATCTTTCATCGTGTCGGTGTTCTTTGTGAGAGGATGATTCGCAAGAAGATCCGGGATTCTCTGCCCACTTTAGGAGGAAGTGAAAAGAGTCTGAGGTTCTCTGCCTGCTTTAGGAGGAACCAAAAGGAGGTTGGGTTCTCTACCTCACCGTGTGGTGGAAAGGAGGTTTTTGTACAGGCTTCTCCACCTTATTGTGGGAGCAAAAGGAGAGACAATTTGAGTTAGTGCAATACCCAGAGGAGAGGCTCTTGGGAGTGGACGTAGGTCAAGTTGACTGAACCACTATAAAATTCTGGTGTGTTCTTTCTGATTACTTTCTGCACTTTAATTTTCTGTGATTATCTGCTTGAGTGAAATTTGTGTTGAATCTTTTCATTTGAGAATTACTTGTTTTCGCTGCATATCATAGAAAAGTGTTTCACTGTTGCTCTCGAATTTTTAAATAACCAATTCACCCCCCTCTTGGTTAGCCTCGGGACTAGTTCATCAGGGCTTAACATCCTTATCGAACTTTTAAGTGGTATCAGAGTGGGATTCATAAAATCTAGTTTTGAAAAACTTTTGAATTTGATCCATGGCTAACTTTGGTAATCATAATACTGCTAAAGGTTATTCAATTACACGACCGCCATTGTTTGATAACATACCTTTCGATTTTTGGAAAACTCTCATGTCCACTTTTCTTCAATCAATTGATTATCATATGTGGATGATTGTAAAGGATGGATATGAACCACCTTTTAGAATGATTAATAATGTGAAAATTGAACTGCCCTTTACTGACTGGACTTTTGATAATCGTGATTTAACACAATTGAATGCCAAATGTTTAAATTTTTTTTTTCTATTCTTTAAAACCTGAAGATTACATGCGTGTCTCTACTTATACGACTGGTAAAGAGATTAGGGATAGATTGTGCATCACATTTGAGGGTACAGCTGAAGTCAAACAGTCTAGGTTAAATATTTTGCTTCATGACTACGAACTTTTTTGCAGGAAACCTAATGAAACCATTTCTAAAATGTATACGAGATTCACTCAAATTGTCACTTCCTTGCATACCTTAAGTAGAGAACTTACAAACTATGAGAGAGTGAACAAAATTCTTAGATGTTTGCCTTCTTCATATGATACTAAGATAACTGCAATCACTGAGTCTAAAGATATAAATACTTACTCTATAGATAGCTTACTTGGATCACTCATTGCTTACGAGCAAGGGGTGAACCAAAGATAGGTTGATACAGGTGAGAAGAAGAAGGAGAAAATAGTGTCACTGAAGGCCAATGAGAGTGATACTAGTTCTTCCGGGTCTGATAGCGATGACGTTGCCTTGATCACAAGGTGATTCAAAAGTTTTCCAAGGAAGAAACATAAGAACTTTTAGAACTGGAACAAGGGTTAGTCTAGTAAATATTTTAAAGGTTCATCTAACCTTTTCTGTTTCGAATGCAGGGAGCCTGGACACATTAAGGCTGATTATCCTACACTTAAAGCTCACCCGAGCAAGGAGAAGGGTGAGGAGAAACTTAAGTTCAGGAGGGATAAGAAGCGGATTCAGAAGGTATTCTGGGCAGATTCTGCATCCAACTCTTCTGAGACAGAAGCTGAAGATGAGGAAACAAACTTGTGTCTGATGGCTGATAATCACGCTGGTCAGTCTGACCAGGAAGAGGTATGTGAACTTACTAACAATCAATTACTTGAAATATCTGAAAGAATTCATGCATCGTATAGGAAGCTTAACAAAACCCATGCTAATTTGAAAATGGATTACTTGACTTTACAAAAAGAGCATGATGTTTTGATTAAGGACCATTCCACTGTTGATTGCAATCACATATCTTTACTTGATGAATTTGATGAACTGAATAAAAAGCATTCTAATTTAATTGTTGAGCATAGTGCATTAAAAATATCGCATGTTGAATTAGAAATTACTTTTAAGAAATTGTAATGATATCGCATGTGATCTAGAAAGTAATGAAAGTGCAAGGACTTTTGAAATTGCTAGTCTTAACAAGGAAAATGAATTTCTAAGAGTGAAAATTGCTACCTTTGAAAAGAATAAAAAACCACCTACTTTTGAACAATTTTATGCACCGCCACCTTTTGAAAAATCTGTTGTAAATTCATCAAAGCATGTTTCATACACATCTAGGAAGAGGTACTATCACTCACGATGTTTAGTTAATCCTTTTCCTGGTGTTAGATGTTATTCATGTGGCATGTTAGGACACATTTCCCACACCTGCACTGTTCACCATAGTACACATTGGGTGTAGAGACCCAAACTGCCTGTTTCACAGCACAGCACATATGCATTGCATTCTTCTTTTCATAACAATGAACTCAAACCTGTTTGGGTTCCTAAAACTGACGTTTGATGATTTTGTAGGTGTGCTCTCACATAAGACCTCGTGAGAGCATGTGGTACCTGGACAGTAGACGTTCTAGACAAAAGGGTGTGAGTTCCTCGTGAGGGATTGTTGATCACAACTTTCCAAATGCAGCCAATCAGGCTGCCTTCGAGTGCTATCATGAGGTGGGGATCACGCACTTAAAAATAGTAAACCCCTGCACCCTTACCTATCGTATTCTTGATCTTTTCGCACACACCTCCCTCACCTTCATCCTTACCCTAGCCTTTCCATTCATCCTTAAACTTCTTCAAGTTTTCTTTGCTAATTTGCGCATTTCTGCTGACTATTTCACTCTCTGATCCTATGTCAATCAACGTCCCGTGGAACTCACTGCACAAGACTTTCACAACATCCTTCAACTTTCTGTGACTGGCAACAAAATCCACACTCTCATTACTGACCCTGACTATGATTGGAGTGTCGCCAATCACTTTCTTCGAAACACGAATGCACCCAACCACGACAATGCTTCCACTTCCCTCCTTAAGGATGCACGGACCATTCAGCACGTCCTTCGTTCCTCCGTCATCCCAAAGGCTGGGGATCGGATTCACATCACCCCCTTATTGTCTCTGACCACATATTATATCTTGGCCCACCAGGACTTTAACGCCACTGACCTTCTTATCCGATACATCGAGCACCTCACCACTATTAGGGATCCGGGTAATAGACATCATCCAAATATAGCCTTAGGTCATATCATTGCATATGCCCTAGAAACCAAATAAGACCTGCAGTATCTAGTCCCTCCGGATGTCCCTCCTTCCTTCTTCACAAACAATTCATTCCATGTCCTACACAGCACCCGACTACCTCCGGAGCCTGCCCCGGATGTTGAGGAGGAAGAGGAAGAGGCTATACCTGTTCCTGCTGCACCTGATGCACCTTCTCCCCTTCGTATCGCTTCTCCTTTTGACCATCTGGTGTAGCACTTTGATCAGTGGGAGCCAGATTCGACTCCTATGTTGCTACCTAGGAGCAGCGGCATGCTGAGAACCTGCAGCGCTTTACTAACTATGCTGCTCAGCAGCAACTGCAGCATGACCAGGACATTGCCTGGATTGGAGCCCATTTTACAGCTATTCATAGTTACTTCAACCCACCACCGCCACCTCCTCCTTCCGATCAGGATCCGCCTCCATTTTATTGTTATGTTTTGTAGCTGTTGTTTCTGTGTTTTGTTTGCACTGTTTTCTTTATACTGTTGGTTTTGTTTTCCCTCCTCCTTTTTGTGATGCGAAAAAGGGGAGTCAGTTGTAGAGTAGTTTTTGTTAGTTGTAGTAGTTTTTGTTCTTGTTATGTTTTGTATTTGTGTTTCCAGTACTGCTCTGGTTGTTTAATGAAAATTAAAAAAATTTGTTTTTTCGATCTCCTAGTTCTTTTATTTTTTAAACTACTGCACATATGTTTTCCATCATCAAAAAGGGGGAGATTGTTGCAAATCTGATTTTGATGATGATAAACATATTTCTATTGTGTTTTGCTTGGCTAACCCGTTTCAGGCACAAAAGATCACGAGCAACTCAAGCCAACTCAAGATCGGGTCCAAGTGTGTCTAAGTGTTCTATTTTCTTTTTCTTGAGTCAATTGTAATGTAACTGATCCCCTAGCTAAATAATTATGCACACACACACTCAGGGGGAGAGCTTGAGTGAATTAGAGTTTCTATTCAAGTTTTTGTTCATATCGTCCTGGACGATAGTCACATCATCCTGGACGATCATGTAAGAACAGAAACCCTAATTAGGGTGACCAAGTTAACTGTGTCTGATTAAGCTGATCATCCTGGACGATCATTGCATCATACGAGACGATATGCTCAAATCAAAAATTCTCAGCCGCCAGATCAAGTTAGGTAAGTTTTTATTTTAAGATATTTGGTCTGATCGTCCCGGACGATACGTGTATCGCCCTAGACGATCCAGTACAATCATGCCTAAATTAGTCTGGTAATTAAGGAAAGCAATTAATACTTTATTGATACGATCATATCGTCTGAGACGATCACAGGATCGTCCTGGATGAAAATGATTATCTAGTGTGTTTCAGCTGAACGTCCAGAGCGGTGCTCAGGACGATTTGGGCACATTTTGAACTAATCGTACAGGATGATATCCATATCGTCCTGGACGATCAAGTCATTTTTGAGTCATCCAGCATAAGTTCCTCTGGACGAGCCGAGCTGTCTTCTGAATGAAATTCCTCAATTTACACTAATCATCTCGGATGATCGCAGAATCGTACGGGACGATATGAACAACTTTTTCTACTGATCATCCAGAAAAGCCAGATCGTCCAGGCTGAAGCAGCTGATTTTGAACTAATCGTACTGGACGATATATAGATCATCCTGGACGATATTGGCCAACCAGGTGAGATTTAGGGTAAATTTTAAGACCTCCTATAAAAGATCTTTTTGTTCCAACAAGAAAATTTTTTTGCCACTTTCCTTTCCAGAGAAACCTTAGATAGAGAGAGAGTTTAGGAGAGAGAGAGGATCTTGTGAGGGGGACTTCATGAGGGTTTCTCGAAGGTTGCTCCAAGCAAGAATCAGAGTCGTCTTCTCCGCTCGTCGTCTTTCATCATGTCGATGTTCTTTGTGAGAGGACCATTCGAAAGAAGATCCTGGGTTCCCTGCCCGCTTCAAGAGGAAGCGAAAGGAGTCCGAGGTTCTCTGCCTGCTTAAGGAGGAAGCAAAAGGAGGTTGCGTTCTCTGCCTCACCGTGTAGTGGAAAGGAGGTTTTATAAAGGCTTCTCCACCTTGCTGTGGGAGCAAAAGGAGAGTTCACTTTGAGTTAGTGCAATACCCGGAGGAGAGGCTTCGGGGAGTGGACGTAGGTCAAGTTGACCGAACCACTGTAAAACTCTGGTGTGTTCTTTCTGATTACTTTCTGCACTTCAATTTTTTGTGATTATCTGCTTGGGTGAAATTTGTGTTGAATCTTTTCATTTGAGTATTTACTTGTTTCCACTGCATAACATAGAAAAGAGTTTCACTGTTGCTCTCGAATTTTTAAATAACCAATTCACCCCCCTCTTGGTTATCCTCGGGACTAGTTCATCAGGATTTAACATGCCTATCAAACTTTCAATGTGGTTAGAATATACCCATCACAGAGGATCAAAACTAGGAGATCGTATGATGGGGTAGGAATATGCCCATTACAGAGGAACATTATTGGGAGATTATTTGATGGGGAAAGAATATACCCATCAAATAGGACCAAAACTAGGAGATCGTATGATGGGGTAGGAATATGCCCATCACAGAGGATCAAAACTAGGAGATCATATGATGTGGTAGGAATATGCCCATCATACATGAGCATTACTAGGAGAATGTATGGTGGGTAGGAATATGCCCATCATACATGATCAAAACTTTTGGATCATATGATGGGGTATAAATATGCCCATCTCAGAGGATCGAAACTAGGAGATTATGTGATGGGGTAAGAATATGCCCATCTTCGATGATCAAAACTAGGAGATTGTATGACGGAGTAGGAAAATGCCCATCACAGAGGATCAAGACTAGAAGATCATACGATGGGGTATGAATATGCCCATCACGGAGGATCAAAACAAGGAGATCGTAAGAGGGGGTAGGAATATGACTATCACAGAGGCTCGAAACTAGGAGATCGTATGATGGGGTCGAAAAATACCAACCACAGATGATTAAAATTGGGAGATCGTTTGATGGGGTAGGAATATGCCCATCACAAAGGAACATTATTGGTAGATCGTTTGATGGGGTAGGAATTTGCCCATTACATAGGATTGAACCTTAGAAATCATATGATGGCGAAGGAATATGCTTATCCCAGAGGGTCAAAAATAGGAGATCATTTGATGGGGTAGGAATATGCCGATTATAGAGGATCAAAATTAGGAGATCATATAATGGGTAGGAAAAAGCCCATCATAGAGGATCGAAACTAAGAGATCATGTAATGTGGTAGGAATATGCCCATCACCGAGGATCAAAATTTGGAGATCATATGAAGGGGTAGGAATATGCCCATCACAAAGGATCTTAATAAGAAGATCATATGATGGGGCCGGAATATGCCCATCACAGAGGATCAAAACTAGGAGATCGTATGATGTGGTAGGAATATGCCCATAATAGGGACTCAAAACTGGGAGATCGTATGATGGGGTAGGAATATGCCCCCCACAGAGGAACAAAAATGAGAGATAATATGAAGGGGTAAGAATAAGCCCATCATTAAGGATCAAGACTAGGAGATCATAAGATGGGGTAGGAATATGCCCATCATACAGGATCAAAACTAGGAGATCGAATGATGGGGCAGGAATATACCATTCACAGAGGATTAAAACTGGGAAATCGCATGATGGGGTGTGAATATGCTCATTAAAGACGATCAAAATTGGGAGATCTTATGATGGGCTAGGATTAAGCATATCATAGAGGATCATAACAAAGAGATTAAAAGGTGGGGTAGGAATATGCCATCATAGAAGGTCAAAACAAGGACATTATATGATGGGGAAGGAATATACCCTTCACAGAGGATCAAAACTAAGAGATCGTGTGTTGTGGTAGGAATATACCCATCATAGAGGATCAAATCTAGGAGATAGTATAATGGGGAAAGAATATACCCATCATAGAGGATCAAAACTGGGAGATCATGTGATGGGGTAGGAATATGCCCAACCCAAAGGAACATAATTGGGAGATCATATGTTTGGGTAGGAATATGCCCATGATAGAGGATCAAAACTAGATCATATGATGGGGTAGGAATATACCAATCAGAAAGGATAAAAACTAGGAGATCATTATATGGGGTAAGATTATGCCTATCACTGAGGATCAAAACTTGGAGATCATACGGAGGGGTAGGAATATGCCCATCACAGATGATCAAGACTGGATGATCATATGATAGGGAGGGAATATGCCCATCATAGAGGATCAAAACTGAGAGATCGTATGATGAGGTAGAAATATGCCCATCACAGACGATCAAAACTAGGAGATCATATAATAAGGTAGGAATAAGCCCATTATAGAGGATCGAAACTAGGAGATCATGTGATTGGGTAGGATATGCCCATCACTGAGGATCGAAACTGGGAGATCGTATAAAGGGGTAAGAATTTGCCCATTTCTGAGAATCAAAACTGGGAGATCGTATAAAGGAGTAGGAGTTTGCCCATTACGGGGGATCAAGACTAGAAGATCATATGAAGGGGTAGGAATATACCCATCATAGAGGATCAAAACTAGGATATCGTATAAGGGGGTAGGAATATGCCCATCATGGAGACTCTAAACTGGGAGATAATATGATGGGGTAGGAATATGCCCACCATAAAGAAACAAGAATGAGAGATTATATAAAGGGGAAGAAATATGCCAACCGTTGAGGATCAAAATAAGGAGATCATATGATGGGGTAGGAATATGCCCATCACAGATAATCAAAACTTGGAGATCGAATGAAGGGGTAGGAATATACCCATCATAGAGGATTGAAACTGGGAGATCGTATAATGGGGTGTAAATATGCACATTAGAGAGTATCAAAATTGGGAGATCTTAAGAAGTGCTAGGAATATGCCTATCACAAAGGATAGAAACTAGGATATTTTAAGATGGGGAAGGAATATGCCATCACAGAGGGTGAAAGCTAAGAGATCATGTAATGGGAAAGGAATTTGCCCATCACAGAGGATCAAAACTAGGAGATCATGTGATGGTGTTGGAATATGCCCATCATAGAGGATCAAAACTGGGAGATAGTATTATTAGTTAAGAATGTGCCCATCATAGAGGATCAAAACTGGGAGATCGTATGGTGGGGTAGGAATATGCCCATCATAGAGGAACATTACTTGGAGATCATATGATGGGGTAGAATTATGCCCTTTATAGAGGATCAAATCTAGGAGATTATATGATGGGGAAGGAAAATGCCCATCACAAAGGATAAAAATTATGGGATCATTTGATGGGGTAAGAATATGCCTATCACCGAGGATCAAAACTAAGAGATCGTATGAAGGTGTAGGAATATGCCCATCATAGAGGATGAATTCTGGAAGTTCATATGATCGGGAAGAAAAATGCCCATTAAAGAGGATCAAAACTAGGAGATAGTTTGATGGGGAAGGAATATACCCTTCATAAGGGATCAAAAGTTGGAGATAGTATGATGGGGTAGGAATATGCCCATCATGGATGATGAAAACTGAGAGATCATATGAATGGGTAGGAATATGCCCGTCACAGATTAGCATTGCTGGGAGATCATATGATGGGGTAGGAATATGCCCATGATAGAGGATTAAAATAAGGAGATCATATGATAGGGTCAGAAAATCCCCATCACAGAGTATCAAAACTATAAGATCATTTGATGGGGTGGGAATATTCCTTTCACCTGTATTAGGTGACTCAGGATTAGCTTCTTTATTAGGTGACTCAGGATTAGCTTCTGTATATTGTTCAAATTGTGCTCCACTTGCATCATGAATTAAGTCCTCAAGATTATATATGATATGCTCTTCCTCACCTATAGTAGCACTTGTCGATGGGCCACATCGAGAATCAAAATGTGGTTCATACTCAACATGAGAAGTCCAATACCAATATTCTGGCATGAAGCCTCGATGATATAGATCAATAGTAACATCATCTGGGCTTAGGTAGACCTGATTTTTATATTTAGAACATGGGCAAAAAATCATTCCATCTTTGATGAAGCTGGGCAGTTGAAAAGCTGTCTGAATAAAAATATTCACCCCTTTGATGAACTCATCGGTTAATATCTTCCTTCCTTGCGCCAATCGATTATACATCCAACTTCTTTGAGTTCTGATATCCATAATATAACCTACATATAATATGGATATATTAAATTTATTGAAGAAATATACAAAGACTCTTAGCCTACTCAGAAGGCAATCATTTTAATTAAGTGACCAAACCACGTACTCATCCACCTGAGCATCCTTATCACTACAACACTTAACCTAATATTATGCTTCTCTTCTAATGGCCAATATTCTACACCATAAAGCATTGTAAATCCAACCACCATCTTATAGAATTTCCCCTTAAGGGGTTGTTTGGTATGCGAATTTCGGCCAGATTTGGGCGAAATCCATCCAAATGGCCTAAAATGCAAATCCAATTCTCACGGCAAACGAAATCCTCTCGAGACGAAAAATTCTCCTGATTCGCTCTAAATACCGGATTTTCGAAATTCCACTGACCATGGGAGTCCATCTCCCTGCTCTTAGACATTCCTACGAAAGCTACGTTGTAAATCCAGATTTTCTAATGGCCAATATTCTACACCATACTGCATGGGTTGGTTTGGTTGGCCAAATCCCTCTCCTTGCCCTAGACCCACTTAAGTAAACTCCCCAAATAGCTTTCAGGATTTAACCCCCTTAGGATTTGGTAAATTATTTCGTAAATCCAGATTTAGAGAATTTACAAAATCCTACTTAAATGAAATCCTAGGTTCTACCAAACAGCCCCTAAGCTTGAGGGGGACTTTTCTATCACACAACAAGCCCAATGCATTCCTCCACTTCAACAATCTAATTTGAATTCTACTAATAATATCACACAAGGGTACAATCTAGTAAGAACATCTAAGACTAAAGAAAAGAGAGTATTACCTCCACACCAAGGAACGTCGTCGAAGGAGCAAAATCGTGTTCAATTTTGAAGGAACATTGTCGAAGGAGCGAAACCTAGCGGTGAAGGAACGTCGTCGGAGCGTCGCCGGCGAAGGAGAGTCCACCGGCATCGAAGGAAAGGAATTCGTCGTCGGAGCGGAATGCGTCATTGGAGCGGAATCAAACACAGAAAAGCCGAACAAGACGAGAATCAGGAACCAACGCGGAATGGCTCGAAATAGGGCTTTTACTGGCGGATTTTCCGGTGGATACTCCATCGGAAAGATTACCGATGGAACATCCACTGGTTATAGTTCGTCGAGTTTAAGTAAGCTGGCGGAAAATACACCGGTAAGACCGCCGGTAATTTTCGGCGGATATTACGTCAGAAAATGAAACTTTTCCAGCGCAATTGCGACGTATTATCCGCCAATAAATAAGCGACGGATAATCCGCCAGAAATTCCATCGCACAATTATCGGTGACAAATCCGTCGGTAATTACGTCGATAGTTTCCGGCGGATACCATCCGCTAGAAATTCTGACGGTAACAGACAGTTTTCCTGTAGTGAAACTCCTTTCACTTTCTCCTGAACCAGGGAGAGAACCTGGACTCCTTTCGCTTCCTCTTGAAGCAGGAAGAGAACCTAGACTCCTTTTGCTTCCTCCTGAAGTAGGAAGAGAACATGGATCTTCTTGCGGATGATCCTTCCACAGAGACACCAACAAGATAAGAGACGACGACCGGAGAAGATGACTTTGATCATTGCTTAGAGCAACCTTTATGAATCCCTCACAAACTCCCCCTCACAAGATATTTTCTCTCTCTCACAAGCTCTCTCTCTAGGTTTTCTCTAGAAAAGAAAGTGGCAAAAGATTTTACTTGTTGAAAGAAAAAGATCTTAAATAGGAGGGCTCAAAAATTCCCCTAAATCTTAACTGGCCATCAAAGATCGTCATAAATGATGGATCGATCATCCTGTATGATCAATTAAAAATCACATGTATCAGCCGGGACGTTCTAGTTCATCTGGATGGTTAGTAGATAAAATTTATTCTGATCATCCCGTACGATTCTGCGATCATCCAGGACAATTAGTTATAATCAGGAATTTAATCCAGAACATAGCTTTGGTAATCCAGGGGAACTTGTGCTGGACGATCTCAAAATGACTTGATCGTCTAGGATGATGTGTATATCGTCCTATATGATTATTTTAAAAAGGACAAAATCATTCTGCATACAGCTTAGTTCGTATAGCCAAAACATCGTGGACGATCTTAGAATGACTTGATCGTCCGGAATGATATCGCGATCATTCAGTATGATTAGTTCAAAATTAGGAATATCGTCCAACACATTTCTCGGATTGCCCAGGTGAAGTGCTCTGAATGGTCAAGATTTTTGCATGTATCATCCAGGATAATCTTGTGATCGTTCAGGATGATATGATTGTATCAATCAAAATTTAGTTTCTTTACTTAATCACCAGACTAATTTAGGCATGATTGTAATGGATCGTCTTGGACGATATGAGTATCATCCGGGATGATCAGACAAAATCTCTAAAAATAAAAACTTGAGCAATTTAATCTGGCGGCTGAGAATTTTTGATTTGAGCCTATCGTCCTGTACGATATGTGTATTGGCTAGGATGATCTGCTTAATCCAATTGACTTAAACATTGTCGCCCTAATTAGGGTTCCTATTATCACTGGATCGTCCTGGACGATATGAACAAAATTTGAAACAGAAAACCTAACGCACTAAAACTCTCCCCCTGAGTATGTGTGTAAGGTTACTTAGCAAGGGCATCAATTATATTATATTTGACTCAAGAAATTGAAAAATTACAATTTAAACACACATGGACCCGATCTTGAGTTGGCTTGGATTGAATTTGATCTTTTGTACCTGAAATGTTAGTCAACCAGAAATAGAAAACAAAAATGTTTGTTATCATCAAAATTGTAATCCTTAAATCCAGATTTGCAACAGAAATATTTTTATCATAGAGGATCAAAATTGGGAGATGGTAGGATGGGGTAGGAATATACCCGTCACAGAGGGTTAAAATAGGGAGATTGTATGATGGGGTAGGAATATGCCTGTCACAGATGATAATTACTGGGATTTCATATGGTGTGCAGAAATATGCCCATCACATAGGATTGAAACTAGAAGATCATATGATGGAGTAGGAATATGCCCATTATAGAGCATCAAAACTAGGAGATCGTATGATGGGGTAGGAATATGCCCTTCACAAAGGATCAAATCTGGGAGATCGTATGATGAGGTAGGAATATGCCCATCAAAGAGGACCAAAACTGGGAGATTATATGATGGGGCAAGTGTATTTCTATCATAAAGGATCAAAACTGACAGATCATATGATGGTTTAAGAATATGCCCATCACATAAGATAAAAACTAAGAGATTGTATGATGTGGTAGGAATATGCCCATCATAGAGGACCAAGACTAGGAGATCATGTGATAGAGTAGGAATACGCCCGTCATAGAGGATCAAAATTGGGAGATCATATGATGAGGAGGAAATATGCCCATCACAGAGGATCAAGACTAGAAGATCAAACGATGAGGTAGGAATATGCCCATCATAGAGGATTTAAACTGGGAGATCGTATGATGGGGTAGGAATATACCCATCACAGAGAATCAAAACAGTGAGATCGTATGATGGGGTATGAATATACTTATCACAGAGGAACATTATTGGGAGATCATATGGTGGAAAGGAATATGCCCATCACAAAGGATTAAAACTAGGAGATCATTTGATTCGGTAGGAATATGCCCATTACAGACGATCGAAACTAGGAGATCGTATGAAGGGGTAGAAATATGCCCATCGTAAAGGATCAAATCTAGGAGATCGTATGATGGGGTAGGAATAAGCCCATCAAGGCAGATCTAAACTGGGAGACTCTATGATGGGGCAGGAATATTCCCACCAGAAAGGATCCAAATTGGCAGATCATATGATGGGGTAGGAATATGCTGATCACAGAGGATCAAAATTGGGAGATCATATGATGTGATAAGAAAATGCCCATCACAATGGAATGAAAATGGGAGATTGTATAATTTGGTAGGAATATTCCAATCACCGAGGATCAAAACTTGGAGATCATATGATGGGGTAGAAATATGCCCATCACAGACGATCAAAACTTTAAGATTGTATTATGGGGTGGCAATATGCTCATCACTAAGGATCAAAACTGGAGATGTTATGATGGGGTAGGAAAAAGACCTTTATAGAGGATCGAAGCTGGGAGTTCTTATAATGGGGTAGGAATATGCCCATCACAAAGGATCAAAATTGGAAGATCGTATGAAAGGGTCAGAATATGCCCATCATTGAGGATCAAAATAAGAAGATCTTACGATGGGGAAGGAATATACCCATTATAGAGGATTGAAATTGGGAGATCATACGATGGGGTAAGAATATGCCCATCACAGAGGATCAAATCTGGGAGATCATCAGATCGGGTAGGAATATGTGCATCAACGAGGAATATTTTTGGGAGATCGTAGGATGGGCTAGGAATATGCCCATGATAAAGGATCAAAATTAGGAGATCATATGATGGGGTAGGAATATGCCCATCATAAAGGATCGAAACTAGGAGATCGTGTGATGGGATTGGAATATGCCCATTATTGAGGATGAAAAATGGGATATCATATGACGGGGTAGGAATATGCCCATTAAAGAGGATCAAGATTGGGAGATATTATGATGGGGTAGGAATATGTCCATCAAAAAAGATCCAAACTAGTATATCATAAGATGGGCTCGAAATATGTCCATCATAGAGGATCAAAACTAGGAGATCGTATGGTGGGGTAAAAATATGCTCATCACAGAGAAATAAAATTGGGAGATCATATAATGGGGTAGGAATATACCCATCATTGAGGATCAAAATTAGGAGAATATAAAATGGGGTAGGAATATGCCCATCATAGAGGATCAAAACTAGGAGATCGTATGATGGGGTAGGAATATTCCCATTACAGAGTACAGAAGCTGAGAGATCATATGATGGGGTAGGAATTTGCCCGTCATAGAGGATCGAGAGTAGCAGATCATATGATGGGGTAGGAATATGCCCATCATAGAGGATCAAAACTGGGAGATCGTGTAGTGGGGTAGAAATATGCCCAACACAGAGGATCAAGACTGGAAGATCATATGATGAGGTAGGAATATGCCCATCATAGTGGATCAAAACTTGGAAATCATATGGGGATCAAATCTTGGAGATGATATGACGGGGTAAGAATATGCCTATCATAGAGGAATAAAATTGAGAGATCAAATTATGGGGTAGGAATATGCCCATCACAAAGGATAAAAACTAGCATATCATTTGATGGGGTAGGAATATGCCCATCATAGAGGTTCAAAACTAGGAGATCATATGATAGGGTTCGACTATGTCCAACACAGAGGATCAAAATTGGGAGATCATATGATGAGGTAGGAATATGCCCATCAATGAAGATCAAAATTGGGAGATCATTATATTGGGTTGGAATATGCCCATCATAAAGGATCCAAATTGGTAGATCATATGATGGGGTAGGAATATGCCCATCACAGAAGATGAAAAATGGGAGATAATATCATGGGGTAAGAATATACCGATCATAGAGGATCAAAACTGGTAGATCGTATGAGGGGGTAGGAATACGCCTATCTTAGAGGATCAAAACTCAGAGATCATAATATGGGGTAGAAATATTCCCATCACAAAGGATGGAACTATGAGTTCGTATGATGGGGTGGGAATATGCCCATCATAAAGGATCAAAATTAGGAGATCTTATGATGGGGTAGGATTATGCCCATTATAGTGGATCGAATATAGAGGATCATATGATGGGGGTAGGACAATGCACATCATAGGGGATCAGAACTAAAACATCATATGAAGGGGTAGGAATATGCCCATCATTGAGGATTGAAACTAGGAGATTGTATAATGGGGTAGGAATATACCCATCACAGAGGATCAAAACTAGGAAATCGTATGATGGGGTAGGAATATACCCATCGCAGAGTATAAAAATTAGGAGGTCGTATGATGAGGTAATAATATGCCCATCACAGGGGATCAAACTAGGAAATTCAATGTTGGGGTAGGAATATAGCCATCACAGAGATTCAAAACTAGGAGATCATGTGATTGGGTAGAAATATGCCCATCACAGTGGATTAAGATTAGAAGATCATCTGATGGGATAGGAATTGCCCATGATAGAGGATCAAAATTGGGAGATCGTGTGATGGGGTAGGAATATACCCTTCATAAAGGATCTAAACTGGGAGATCGCATGATGGGGGCTCAGGTCGTCCGGGAAGTTAGCCTGTACGATTAGAAGAAATATGGTTTTTGTCTTGGATGATTTAGGAAAATCAAATATGTTGGCCAACATCTTCAACTATGATATATAGATCGTCCAGGGTAATTTGATTGAATAAATTAACCATAATTAGTCCCCTAATAACATGATCAATTTATGCATGATTGACATTAATCGTCTAGGGTGATCTCGATCTTTAAGCACGATTAGAACAAAATTTGAATTCTAAATCCTTGCCTAAATTATTATTGGATGCTATTTTCCAAGATCATAAAGGATCGTCCTGGACGATTGAATCGTCTAGTATGATTAGTTCAATAAGCTGATCCTCCTGGATGATCCTAAGATCATTCTGTATGATTAGTTCAAAACTAAAACTTCTTGTCTTGACTAGATCTCATACCCCTGAGTGTGTGTGTATATGGTCACCAAGCTAGCAAACACCTTTACATGACTTGACTTAAGAAATCAAAGATTACATCAATGAATATTATAGACTCTTTACAGTATGACCTATACTACCCATTCTTTAGCTCCGATTCTTTGTTGAATAATGCATGGTGTTCCTGAAATACTAGTATACAAACAAATAAGTATAGAATGACAATACTAGGAGATATAAATATCTGAGCCATAATATTTGTTATCCTAAAAAACATAAGCTTGTGAGCTCGAGTCACAACAAGCCTAACACCGAGGATCAATACTGCTAAATCATTTGAAGGTGTATGAATATGCCCATCAAAAAGGATCAAGACTGGAAGATCATATGATAGGGTTGGCTTTTGCCCATCATAAAGGATCAAAATGGGGAGATCATATGATGGGGTCAGAATATACCCATCATAGAGGATCAAAACTGGGAGGTCTTATGATGGGGTAGGAATATGCTTATTAAAGAGGAACATTACTGGGAGATCATATGATGGGTAAGAATATGCTCATCACAGAGGATCAAAATAAGGAGATCATATGATGGGGTAGGAATATGCCCATCATAGAGCATCAAAACTAGGAGATTATATGATGGGGTAGGAATAAGAATATGCCCACCATAAAGGATCAAAATTGGGAGATCGTATGATGGGGTAGAAGTATACCCATCAAAGAGGATCAAAATTTGGAGATCGTATGATGGGGTAGGAATATACCCATCATAAATGATCCAAATTGGCAGATCATATGATAAGATAAAAATATGCCCATCACAGAGGATCAAGACTGGGAGACAGTATGATGGGGTAGGAATATGCCCATTACAGAGGAAAAAAATGGGAGATCATTTGATGGTGTCAAAATATACCTATCACAGAGAATCGAAACTAGGAGATCAAATGATGGGGTAGAAATATGCCCATCATAGAGGATCAAAACTAGGAGATCATATGATCGGGTAGGAATATATCCATCATAGAGGATCAAAACTAGGGGATCGTTTGATGGAGTAGGAATATGCCCATTTCAGAGGTTCAAAACTAGGAGATCGTATGATGGGGCAGGATATGCCCATTATAGAGGATGAAAACTGGGAGATTCTATGATGGGGTAGAATATGCCAATCATAGAGCATCAAGTCTAGAAGATCATCTAATGGGGTAGGAATATTCCCATCACAGAGGATCAAAATTGGGAGATAGTATGATGGGATAGGAATATACCCATCATAAAGGATCAAAACTAGGAGATCACGTTATGGGGTAAGAATATGCCCATCATAGAGGAACTAAATTGGTAGATAATATGATGGAGTAGGAATATGCCCATCACAGAGGATCAAAACTAGGTGATTATATGATGGGGTAAGAATATGCCCATTAAAGAGGATGACAATTGGGAGGTTATATGTTGGGGTAGAAATATGCCATCACAAAGGATCCAAACTGGCAGATCATATAATAGGGAAGGAACATGCCCATCACAGAGAATAAAAACTAGGAGATCATATGAGGGGATAGGAACATGCCTATCACAATGGATCAAAATTGGGGGATAATATGATGGGATAGGAATATTCCAATCACAGAGGATCAAAATTGGGAGATCGTATGACGGGGAATGAATATGGCCGTCAAAGAGGATTAAAATAGGGAGATCGTATGATGGGGTAGCAATATACCCATAAAAAGGATTGAAACTGGAGATCATATGATAGGGTAGGAATATTCCCCTCATAGAGAATCAAAACTGGGAGATCTTATGATGGGGTAGGAATATTCCTATCACGGAGGATTGAAATTAGGAGATCATATGATGGGGTAATGATATGCCCATCACAGAGGATCGAAATGTAAGATCGTATAAAGGGGTACGAATGTGCCTACTACTGAGGTTTGAAACTAAGAGATAATATGATGTGGAAGAAATATGCTCATCATAGACGATCAAGATTGAAAGATCAAATGATGGGGTAGGAAAATGCCCATTATAGGGGATCAAAACTACGAGATCGTATGATAGGGTAGTAATATACCCTTCATAGAGGATCAAAACTGGGAGATCGTAAGATGTGGTAAGAATATGCCCATCATAGAGGGTCAAAATTGGGAGATCGTATGATGGGGTAGGAATATGCCCATCTCTAAGGATCAAAACATGCAGATCATATGTTGGGGTGAAATATGCCCATCATAGAGAATCAAAATTAGAAGATTGTATGAAGGGGTAGGAATACACCCATCATTGAGGATCAAAATTAGGAGATCATATGATGGGTTAGAAATATACCCATCACAAAGGAACAAAATTTCAAGATCATTTTATGGGGTAGGAATATGCCCATCACAGAGGAACAAAAATGAGAGATTATGTAATGGGGTAGAAATATGCTCATCACAGAGGATCAAAAGTTGGAGATCATATGAAGGGGTGGGAATATGCCCATCAAAGAGCTTCAAAATTAGGAGATCATATGATGGGGTAGGAATATGCCCATCACAAAAGATCAAAATTAGGAGGTCATATGATGGGGAATGAATATGCCCATGATAGGGGATCGAAACTAAGAGATCGAATGATTGGGTTGAAATATACCCGTTATATTGGATCAAAACTGTAAGATCAGTTTATAGGAGTAGGAATATTTCCATCATAGAGGGTCAAAACTGGGACATCGTATGATGGGGTCGGAATATACCCATCATAGAGGATCAAAATTGGCAGATCGTATGATGGGGTAGGAATATGCCTATCTTAGAGGATCAAAATCAGGAGATCGTATGATGGGGTAGGAATATGCCCATCACTGAGGATTAAAACTAACAGATCATATGATGGGGTGAAATATACCCATCCTAGAGGATCAAATTAGAAGATCGTATGAAGTGGTAGGAATATACCAATCACTGAAGATTAAAATTAGGTGATCATATGAGGGAATAGGAATATACCCATCACAGAGGATCAAAATTGTGAGATCATTTGTTGGGGTAGGAATATGCCCATCACAGAGAGAAAAAAAAGGCAGATTATGTAATAGGGTTGGAATATTCCCATGGCTGAGGTTCAAAACTTGGAGATCATATGATGGGATAGGAATATGCCCATCAAATAGGAACAAAATTAATAGATAAGATGATGGGTAGGAATATAACCTTTATAGAGGATTGTAACTGGGAGGTCATATGATAGGGTATGAATATGCCCATCACAGATGATCTAAACCAGGATATCGAATGATTGGGTAGAAATTTGCCAACTATATAGCATTGAAAGTGGGAGATCATTTTATGGCGTAGGAATATGCCTATCATAGAGGATCTAAACTGGGAGATCGTAAGATGGGGTAGGAATATGCCCATTACTAAGGATCGAAACTACCATATCATATGATGGGGTAGGAATATGCCCATTATAGAGGATCGAAATTGGAAGATGATATAAAGGGGAAGGAATATGCCCATTATTGAGGATCAAAATCATGAGATCATGTGATGGGTAGGAATATACCCATCATAGAGAATCAAAATTGGTAGAACATATGGTGGGGTTGGAATATGCCTATCACAAAGAAATAAAAATGGCAGATTATATAACGGGGTTAGAATATGCCCATCAAAGAGGATCAATACTAGGATATTATATGATGGGGGTGGGAATATGCCCATCACAGAGGATTAAAATTGGGAGATTATATGATAGGGTAAAAATATACCTATCATAGAGGATGGAAATTGGGAGATCATATGATGGGGTAGGAATATGCCCATCATTGAGGAATATTACTAGGAGATTATATGATGGGTTAGGAATATACCCATCACAGAGGATTAGAATAAGGAGTTTATATGATGCATTAGGAATATGCCCATCATAGAGGATCAAAATTAGGAGATCATGTGATGGGGTAGGAATATGCCCACCATCGAGGATCAAATCTGAGAGAACATATGATGGGGTAGGAATATGCCTATTATATAGGATCGAGACAGGAAGATCATATGATGGGATAGGAATATGCTCATCATAGTGGATCAAAATTGGTAGATCGTATGATGGGACAAGAATATACCAATCATAGAAGATCAAAACTGGGGGATCATATAATGGGGTAGGAATATGCCTATTATAGAGGAACATTACTGGAAGATTGTGTGGTTGAGTAGGAATGTGCCCATCATAGAGGATGAAACTAGGAGATCATATGATGGGGTAAGAATATGCCCATCACAAAGGATCAATATTTGGTGATTGTATGATAGGGTAGGACTATGGCCATGATAGAGGATCCAAACTGGTAGATCATATGATCTGTAGGAATATTCCCATCATTGTGGATAAAAAATTGGGGATTATGTGATGGGGAAGGAATATACCCATCATAGAGGAACCAAAATGGAAGATCATATAATGTGGTAGGAATATGTCCATGATAGAGGATCAAAACTAGAAGATCATATGATGGGGTAGGAATATGCCCATCACATAGCATCGTAACAAAGAGATCATATGATGGGGTGGGAATATACGCATCACAGAGGATCAAAATTGTGAGATCATATGATGGGGTAGGAATATGCCCATCAAAGAGGAGAAAAAATGGCAGATCATGTAATGGGTTAGTAATATGCCCATTATAGCGGATTAAAACTTAGAGTTCATACGATGGGGTAGGAATATACCCATCGTAGAGGATCAAAACTAGGAGGTCGCATGATGGGGTAGGAATATGCCCATCATAGATTATCGAAACTAGATGATCGAATGATTGGGTAGAAATATATAAATCATATAGGATCAAAATTGAGAGATCATTTTATATGGCAGGAATATGGCTATCATAGAGGATCAAAATTCGGAGATCATAGATGTGGTAGAAATATGCCCATCATTGAGGATTGAAACTACCAAATCATATGATGGGGTAGGAATATTCCCATTACAGAGGATCAAAATTGGAAGATCATATGAAGGGGATGCAAAATGCCCATTATTGAGGATCGAAAGTAATAGATCATATGATGGGGTAAGAATATACCCATCACAAAGGATCAAAATTGGGAGATCATGTGATGGGGTAGGAATATGCCCATCATAGAGGATCAAACCTAGGAGATCATATCATGGGGTAGGAATATGCCCATCTTAGAGGATCAAAACTAGGAGATCGTGCGATAGGGTAGGAATATGCTGATTACAGAGGATCAAAATTAGAAGATCGTATGAATGGGTAGGAATATGCCCATCACTAAGGTTTGATACTAGGAGATTGTATGATGGGGTAGGAATATGCCCATCCAAGAGGATCAAGATTAGAAGATCATAATATGGGGTAGGAATATACCCATCATAAAGGGTCAAAATTGGGAGATCGTGTGATGGGGTAGGAATAAGCCCATCACAGAGAATTGAAACTAAAAGATCATATGAAGGGTATGAATATACCCATCACTGGGGATCAAAACTAAGAGATGATATGATGGGGTATGATTATACCCATCACAGAGGATACAAAATATGAGATCATATGATGGGGCAGGAATATGCCCATGATAGAGGAACAAAAATGAGAGATCATGTAAGGGGTTGGAATATGCCCATCAGAGAGTTTCAAAACCTGGAGATCATCTGATGGGGTAGAAATATTCCCATCAAAAAGGATTAAAACTTGGAGATAATATGATGGTGTAAGAATATTACCATCACAGAGGATCGTAACTGGGAATTCGTATGATGGAATAAGAATATGCCCACCATAAAGGATTGAAATTAGGAGATTGAATGATTGGTACAAATATACCCATTATATAGGATCAAAACTTGGAGATGAATTTATGCGTTAGGAATATTCCCGTCACAGAGAATCAAAGCATAGCGATCATATGATGGAGTAGGAATATACCCATCGATATGGATCAAAACTAGGAGATCATAAGATGGGGTAGAAATTAGACTATCATAGAGGATCAAAATTGGAAGATCATATGAGGGGGAAGGAATACGCCCATTATTGAGGATCGAAACTAGGAGATCGTATGATGGGGTAGGAAAATATGCATCATAGAAGATCAAAATTGGGAGATCATGTGATGGGGTAGGAATACGTCCATCATAAAGGAACAAAAATGGGAGATCATCTAATTAGGTGGGAATATGCCCATCACAGAGGATTGAAACTAGGAGATCGTATGATGCTGTAGGAATATACCCATCATAGAGGATTGAAGCTACGAGATCGTATGTTGGGGTAGGAATATGCCCATCATAGAGGAACATTACTTCGAGAATGTACGATGGGTTAGGATTATGCCCATCATAGAGGATCAAAATAACGAGTTTATTTGATGGGTTAGGAATATGCCCATCACAGAGGAGCAAAACTAGGAGATCGTATGATGGTGTAGGAATATGGGAACCATTCAGGATCAAATCTGGGGGTTCATATGATGAGGTAAGAATATGCCAATCACTTAGGATCAAAACTGGAAGATCATATGATGAGTAAGGAATATGCCCATTATAGAGGATCGAAATTGGCAGATCGCATGATGGTACAAGAATATACACATCAAAGAAGAACAAAACTATGAGAACATATAATGCGGTAGGACTAAGCCCATCATAGAGGAAAATTACTGGGAATTCATGTGATGGGGTAGGAATATGCTCATCATAGAGGATTAAAACTAGGAGATCATATGATGGGGTAGGAATATTCCCATCACAAAGGATAAAAACTAGGAGATTGTATGATGGGGTAGGACTATGCCAATCACAGAGGATCCAAACTAGCAGATCATATGATGGGTAGGAATATGCCTATCTCAGGGGATCTAAATTGGGAGATCATATGATGGGGTAGGAATATGCCCATCATAGAGGAACAAAAATGGGAGATCGTATAATGGGGTAGGTTTATGCCAATCACAGAGGAGCAGAATGAGGAGATCATACGATGGGGTAGGAATATGCCCATCACAGAGGATCAAAACTTGGAGATCATATGATGGGGTAGGAATATGCCTATCACAGAAGATCAAAAATGGGAGATCATATAATAGGGTAGGAATATGCCCATCATCGAGGATTAAAATTAGGAGATCTTATGATGGAGTAGGAATATGCCTATCATAGGGAATTTTAAATTGGGAGATCTTATGATGTGGTAGGAATATGCCCATCGCAACCTATCGAAACTAGGAGATCAAAACATGGGGTAGGAATATGCCCATCATAGAGGATCAAAATTAGAAGATCATATGAAGGGGAAGAAATATGCCCATCATTAAGGATCGAAACCTTGAGATCGTATGATGGGGGAGGAATATACCAATCGCAAAGGATCAAAATTGGGACATCACATGATGGGGTAGGAATATGCCCATTACAAAGGAACAAAAAAGGGAGATCATATAATGGGGTAGGAATATGCCCATCATAGAAGATCAAAACTAGGAGATTATATGATGGGGTGGGAATATTCCCATCACAGAGGATCAAAGTTGGGAGATCATATGATGGGGTAAGAATATACCCATCATAGAGGATGGAAGCTGGGAGATTATATAATGGAGTAAGAATTTGCCCATCATAGAGGAACATTATTGAAAGATCGTACGATGGGTTAGTAATATGCCCATCACAGAGGATCAAAATAAGGAGTTCATATGATGGCTTAGGAGTATGCCCATCACAGAGGATTGAAATTAAGAGATCGTATCATGTGTAGGAATATGCCCACGACTGAGGATCAAATTTGGGAGATCATATGATGGGCTAGGAATATGACCAAGACATAGGATCAAGAATGGAAGATAATATGATTGGGTAGGAATATGCCAATCATAGAGGATCAAAATTGGGATATTGTATGATATGACAGAAATATACCCATCACAGAAGATCGATACTGGGAGAACATATAATGGGGTAGGAATATGTTGAAATCCAGGATCCCGAGAACTTAATTTTGTTAAAGTACGAGATGCGCCAAGAGGGGGGTGAATTGGTATTTTAAAAATTTAACCCTACAAAAGAGTTCTAGTTTTTTTTTGAATTTTTTAAAAATAATCTCAACGAATAATGTGCGGAAGGAAATACAACGTTCATAATGATGATATTGATAATTCAATTTTAGATTTTACAATACAAGATTTAAATCATGATTTTTCACCAAGCAATTTAATGAACTAATTAAAAGCATGAAAAGTAAAGTACGATAAACAGGAAAAAACACACCAGAGATTTTTATAGTGGTTCGGTCAATTCACCTACGTCCACTCCCCGGAGTCCTCTACTCCGGGATTTAAAAGTTGACTCTCCTTTTGCCCCCATAGCAAGGCGGAGAAGCCCTTACAATACTCACTTTCACCTCCACCGGTGCGGCGGAATACGAAACGCTATGTCACCCTCCTGGTGACGGCAGCGGACCTTCTCCTTTTTCTCCCTCCTAGAGATGGCAGAGTACCTTAGCGATGTTGATCTTGAAGTGACTCTTCCCTCGAGAACTTTTTTGAAGCTTCCCAAAGCCACAAGAGGAGCAAAGCATGCAGCTAGCTTGGAGCCACCGTGTGATCCCCTCACACTACTTGTCCCTCACGCTCAAGCTCACCTTCACCTTCCTCTCTCAAGCCCTGGATCTCTCCAAAAAAAAACTTCTCTCTAACGAATCCCCTTCTTTTTCCAAGCCTCTCACAGCAAGAGGATAGATCAACAACAACCTAAAGAAAATTTTAAGTTGTTTTTATATCAGGCTTCAAAAAACCCTAAAAGTTTTAACTTTTGCGTTTCTGTTCGTACAGTACGATATATAATCGTATAGTACGATCAGTTCAATTACAGCTCTGTCCCGTACGAGCACAGACGAACAGTTATCGAATTTTATTCATATCGTACTGTACGATATGTATATCATACAGGATGATACTGTTGATTCATACTGTTCGTACAGGATGAACTGTGGGACGATCCTCGGGATGAAAGAATTCATCTCTGTCAGTCGTCCAGCACTCCTTCAGTCGTACAGTTCGATTAGTGTTTTTCAGGATATCGTCCAGTATGATACGAATATCGTCAAGGATGAATTGAACAAAAATTCTTGGTATCATCTGGTACGATCTCTAGGACGAAGGAAATCATCTCTGTCGGTCGTCCAGCACTCCACTAGTCGTACAGTATGATTAGTTCATTTCTGGATATCGTCCTGTACGATATGAATATCGTCCAGGATGAACAGAATAAAAAACCTTGGTTTCATCTGGTACGATCTCTGGGATGAATGAAATCATCTCTGTAAGTCATATAGTATGATAAAGGATCGTATAATATGATCGACATTTAAATTAGAAACCAACGTTTATTTCCTGATTAGGGAGATAATTTTGATAAGTATTAATTAATCATACAGTACGATAAGAATCGTATAGTACGATCAGTACAGAAAATCAAAATTAAAAACTTACCAAACTTATTCTGGTGGCTAGGGTTTCTCAATTATATCTTATCATACAGTACGACATGTATCGTACAGTACGATTAGTTTATAAACTTAATCATTCAAAAATTAGCCGTTAGCTTGAGTATTTTTAATTAATCGTACAGTATGATTTTCTTAAAAAAATTTAAATCATTAAAAATAATTCTCCCCCTGTGTGTGTGCATAGTTGCTCCTTTCACATGCATGCTTCTGTGGCAGACTCAAGAAAATAAAAATTACAGACTTACACAAGGATTAAGCATTTGTAATCTAAAGGAAGTCTATATAGATTCAGTAAGTATTAGTTGTCACCATAAAAAATAAGTGCTCGGGATCCTGGATTTCAACAATCTCCCCCTTTTTGATGGTGTCAAATAATACTTTCTGATGGATAGATGTTCTAACTTCTTTAGCTCCCCCTTAGAAGAGTAGCTTATTAATTTTTAAATAGGAGGAGAAGAAACAATTTTTTTTTATTTTTTTATTATAACATATAAAAAAAATAATAAGATAGAAAAAACATGTAGTGAGAACGTAAACAACCAATATCATGTAATAGTAAGCAAACAGAATATAGAACACACAGAAATGTCTCCCCCTTTTGACAGCACCAAAAAGGGAAGAAAAAGGAAACAACTATAATGTCAACAACCAGAAAAAGGAAACAACTATAATAACAACAAACAGAAAATAGAAACAACTATAATAGCTCAAAAATTTGGATCCTTATCCGAAGGTGGTGGAGGAGGTTGTGGAAATAGCTGGTGGTACTGATGGAGGGATGCAAACTGGTAATCGATCGAGGTGAAGCGCTCCCTAAACTATCTCATATCAGTGCCATGCTCCTGATGTTGCTGAGTAATGTGGGCATCCAACCTAGTCTCCAGGCGATCAAGGCATTGAATAATGTCATCGTGAGGGTAGTCGGGAGGAGCAATGCCAGGTGGGTGGATTGGTGGTGGTGGAGGTGCGTCAGCAGGAGCAGCAGCCTCTTCGTCATCAAACTCGGGATCGGTGGGAGCGGCCCCCCGATGGAACAAGATACGAAAGGAGGCATCCGAGTAGAAGATAGGAAGGTGATCTGGAGGTAGCAGATAATGAAGTTGGTATTTGGCATCTAGGATATATCCTATGAGATGCCCTAAAGCAAGGTTCAGTTTGCGGCGGGCACCGGGATACCGGAAGGCAGACAGGGTATGAATATAGTCAAAAACCATTTGGGCTTCATTGAATTTTGTGCCAGACATGACTAGATATGTGATGATAGAAAGCAGTGGAGTAATATGGATGCGGTCTCCAGCTTTGGGTATAATGGATGTGCGTAGGACATGCTGGATAACGCGGGCATTCTGATTTAGGGTTTGGACCAGGGGTAGGTGTTGATTGGAGGGGACACCCCCAAGGGTCATATTTACTGATGTCCAATCATAGTCGTGGGAGATCATTGATTGGGGACGAGGGCCGTTAGAGGACAGCCCTATATGTGCAGCAATGTCGTTGACGGTGATAACGACATTCTGTTTACAGACATAAGATGTGAAAGTGGTGTTTTCTAGGTCGATGTGGATATTGGCAAGAAACTCAAACAGGAGTTCGAAGTGAAACGGAATGGCAAGAGTCAAAAGGAATTGAAGGGTAGTGGAAGCAAACAGATTCATCACCTCGAAATTTAGGGCGGCTTGATTTAGCATGCGGGATGGAGTGATCTTGGTTTCCTTTATTTTAATATACGCTTTCTCGTCCGCAGCGGAGAGAAAATGATCATCGAAACACCGAGAGGAGGAAGAGCTCCCGACGACCATTCGACCGTGCTTACTGGACCCAGACATGGTGGAAGAAAGGATTGGAGAAAGGAGGAAATTCAGAGTGATTGAGAGTGAGGAGAATAGGCAAAGAATCCCTCCCTTTTTATAGAATTTGAGAACTATCATACAGCATGATTGAGTATCATACAGTATGATATACGCAATAATATCGTCTAGACGACTGTTCAGAAAAGTGAGTCAAATCGTACAGTACAATCAGAATCGTACAGTATGAACGTGAGTGTGAGGCGTTCGTCCCGAGGAGTCGTCGAAATGACTTTTGACAAAAAAGTTCGTACAGTACGAACAGGTGTTCGTACAGTACGATATACAATAATATTCGTACTGGCCGAGTTTAAATTCGTCCTAATCCATTTGACACGTGGATCGTACCGTATGATTGGTAATTCGTATAGTACGATGTCCAATAATTAGTATCGTACGATACAAGTGGTGAATCATACAGTACGATAGGTATAAGACATGAAAGATCTGGATCGTGAATGGGAATGGACGGCTAAGATTGGAGTGTTTTGAACCTTATCGTATAGTACGATATGGGATCGTACAGTACGATTGTCAGGGAATATCAAGATTTGTGAGCAGCATGGTAAGAGGATCAGGAATCCATTTTTATCATTTTGTAATAAACACAAATTTTTTATTTTTTTTAATTTTAGGCTTGAATGTCTATGACACCTAATTTGGTTCTTAAAGTGCTAAATGTGTCATAACCTAATGGTTTTGTGAAAATGTCAGCCAATTGATCTTCAGTAGCAACGTGGTGCAGTTCAATATCTCCTTTGGCTACATGATCTCTAATGAAATGATGTCTAATATCTATATGTTTAGTTCGTGAATGTTGAATTGGATTTTTTGGATATGCAAATAGCACTAGTGTTGTCACACATTATCGGAATGGTTCCTACAGGTAGTCCTAGATCTACAAGCTGTTGTTTTAACCACAAAACTTGTGCAACACAGCTACCTACCGCTATATATTCTACTTTGGTTGTTGATAGGGCTACTGAATTTTGTTTCCTACTAGACCATGAAACTAATGATTGTCCAATGAATTGACAAGTGTCAGAAGTGCTTTTTCTATCTACCCTACATCCTGCAAAGTCTGAATCTGAGTATCCTATGATTTCAAAAGAAGTGCTGTGTCTAGGATACCAAATTCCTAAGTTCGGGGTGCCTAGTAGATATCTAAGAATCCTTTTAACAGCAGTCATATGAGATTCTTTCGGGTCAGCTTGAAAGAGGGCACAAAGACACACACTAAATATTATGTCTGGTCTACTGGCAGTCAGATAGAGAAGCGATCCAATTATTCCCCTATACCTCTTCTGATCTACAGACTTCCCACTGGGATCTTTATCCAATTGAATGTTAGAGCTCATGGGTGTATTCAAAGCCTTAGCATTGTCCATTTCATATTTTTTCAAAATCTCGTTGATGTACTTAGACTGGCTAAGAAACGTTCCACCTTCTGTTTGTTTTACCCTAAATCCAAGGAAATAACTAAGTTCTCCCATCATACTCATTACAAACTCGTCACTCATTGTTTTTGAAAATTCATTACATAAGCTTTTCTCCATCGATCCGAACAAGATGTCATCTACATAAATCTGAATAATGAGTACTTCAACTCCTACCTTCTTCAAAAATAAGGTGGTGTCCACACTACCCTTTACAAAGCCTCTATCTAGTAGGAACGTACTAAGTCTTTCATACCAGGCTCTAGGTGCTTGTTTTAACCCGTATAGTGCCTTTTTTAGTTTGAACACGTGGTTTGGAAATTGTGAGTTTTCAAACCCCCGAGGTTGCACCACATAAACATCTTCCTTGATTACCCCGTTTATGAAGGCACTCTTGACATCCATTTGATACAGCTTAAAATCCCTAAAACAAGCAAAGGCTAACATTACCCTGATGGCTTCTAGTCTAGCTACCGGAGCAAAGCTTTCTTCAAAATCTATTCCTTCAATTTGGTTATACCCCTTTGCTACTAACCTAGCCTTATTTCTTACTACTATTCCAGAGTCATTCATCTTATTTTTAAAGACCCATTTAGTTCCAACCACACTTTGTTCTTTAGGTCTTTTGACTAACTCCCATACATCATTCCTAACGAATTGGTTCAACTCTTCTTGCATTGCTAGGATCCAAAATTCATCTCCTAAGGCTTGATCTATACTCGTGGGTTCAATCATAGATATGAATGCAGAATGACTAACCTCTTTCCTGAGTCCATGCCTAGTTTTTACCCCTTCTGATGGGTCTCCTAAGATCAGCTCTCTAGGATGACTAGAAGAAAATTTCCAATCTCTAGGAAGATGTTCCTGAGGTTCCGCTCTAGTCTCTATGGTAATGGTTTCAACTCCCCGTATAACCTCAACTTCTTCTTCTTCATGATTAGGTTCAGAGGTCTTATTGGATTCATCAAATACCACATGGGTGGACTCTTCTACTACTAGGGTTCTCTTATTGAATATTCTATAGGCTTTACCTACTGATGAGTAGCCTAGGAAAACCCCTTCATCAGATTTAGGATCGAACTTTCCTAAGGGTGACTTGCCATTAATTAGGATGAAGCATTTGCAACCGAAAATGTGTAAGTGGGAAAGATTGGGTGTCCTACCCTTAAGCAACTCATAGGGTGTCTTATTAAGTTTGGATCTAATATATACCGTATTTAACACATAGCATGCGGTATTTACTGCTTCTGCCCAAAAGTATCTAGGGAGAGTGTATTCAGCTAACATAGCCCTAGCAGCTTCAACTAAAGTTCTATTCTTTCTTTCTGCTATTCCATTTTGCTGAGGAGTTCTAGGAGCAGAGAAATTATGTTCTATTCCAACCTCTTTACAAAATGATTCAAATTTACCATTCTCAAATTCCCCACCGTGATCACTATGAATTGTTGAAATTACACATCCTAATTTCCTTTAAATCCAAGTGGAGAAAATTCTAAACTTTTCAAATGACTCACTCTTATGAGCTAGGAATTTCACCCAAGTAAACCTAGAGTAGTCATCTACTATTACAAACCCATACAACTTCCCTCCTAGGCTGGCTGTACTAACAGGTCCGAACAGGTCCATGTGGAGAGTTTCTAGTGGCCTAGTGGAGTTAACATCTTTGATTGCATGAAATGAAGATTTAACTTGTTTTCCTAATTGGCAAACATCACAGAGATGATCCTTAGTAAAGTCTAACTTTGGTATGCCTCTAACTAAGTCTTTCTGAGTGATGTTCCTAAGTGTTTTCATACTAGCATGGCACAGTCTCCTATGCCATAGCCAATAGTCATCCGCTATTATTTTTAGACATAAAGAGTTTGAGGTTTCAATGCAGTTCAAATCTAACATGTAAACATTATTTATATGTTTTCCTTCTAACATAAGTGAATCATTTAAGCTAATAATGCATTTATTAGACAGAAATTTTATGTCAAAGCCCTTGTCACATAGTTGACTTATACTTAAAAGATTGTGCTTTAAACCATCCACTAAAAGTACATTCTCAATAATTAAATTTTTAGTGTTTCCAATAATACCTGAGCCCACCACTTTCCTGGTGGTGTTGTCTCCCAAAGTTACCTTGCCTCCTGACCTGGCCTCCAGTGTCATGAAATGCTTCATGTCTCCAGTCATGTGTCTCGAGCAGCCACTGTCCAGGTACCACATGCTCTCACTAGGTCTTTTGTGAGAGCATCCGTACAATGTCAATCACGGATTAGCTTTGGGAACCCAAGTGAGTTTGGGTTCCACCTTATGCTTGTATGAATGAAATGTATGCATGTTATGCTGTGATGAATGCGATTTAGGTCTCCACACTAGATGTGTCCTATAGTGAATTGAGCACGTGCGGGCTATGTGACCTAGTATGCCACAAGAATAACATCTAACACCTGGAAATGGGTTCACTAATCTACGAGGGTGGTAGTGCCTATTTCTGGGTTTGGATGATACATGCCATGCTGGTTTTGAATGAGATGATTCACATGGTGGAGGCTGAAAAAACTCAGCAACTGTGGGAGGTTTTTTATTATTCTCGAATGCATGAAGTTTTTCATTTAAAAATTTGTTCTCTTGGTTAAGACTAGCATATTCGAATCTCAATGCATGCTCACTACTACTAAGTTCCCCTGCTAGTTCTTCTTGTTCCTTAAATGCATTCTCTAATTCAACATGTGATGATTTCAAGGTATCGTGTGCAGTGGTTAACTCAATATGCTTCTTGTTTAATGCATCGTATTCATCAAGCAAAGACATATGATCTTTATTTAAGTCAAAAAAATTCTTTACTACACTAGCATGCTCCTTTTGTAAAGTACTAAACTCAGTATTAAGAGTAACATGCTTTTTCTTCAACTTTCTATACGAGTCATGGATTTTTTTAGAAATAACAAGCAGTTCATCGTAAGACAGTTGACATACCTCATCTTGATCTGATTGATCAAGATTATCATTAGTCATAAGACACAGATTCGTTACCTCCTCCTCTGCTTCTTCTTCTGATGATTCTGAGGCAGAGTCGGCCCAAAATGCTTTTTGAGTCTTAAATTTTCCCTTCTTGAACTTTGATCTTTCCTCACCCTTCTCCTTGGTTTGATGAGTCTTAATGTTGGGGCAGTCAGCTCGGAGATGATCGGGTTTCCTGCACTCAAAGCAAATTATTTCAGATACAACCTTAGTATGCTTTGAGTTCTTACCTTTGTTCCAATTGCTTTGATGACGGCGCTGCTTCCTTTTCAGAAAATTTTTAAATTGACTAGTCATCAAGGCGATGTCATCATCTTCCTCCGCTGCTGAGCTGTCACTTTCAGAATTGTTTGCTTTTAAAGCCATCGCTCGCTCCTTCTTCTTTTCACCTACATCACTTTGTCGTTGACTCACTCCTTGCTCGTAGGCAATGAGTGACCCAAGCAAATTATCAATAGAATAAACATTCAAGTCTTTTGACTCAGTTATTGCAGTGATTTTAGCATCATATGAGCTTGCAAACATTGCAGTATTTTGTTTACTTTTTCTGAGTTAGACAACTCTCTTCCTAAAGCATGCAGATATGTTACAATCTGGGTGAATCGAGTGTGCATGTCAGATATAGTTTCACTAGGTTTCATGCGGAATAGTTCATAATCATGTAGCAGTATGTTCAACCTAGATTGTTTGACCTCACTAGTTCCTTCGTACGTGATATACAGTTTGTCCCAAATTTGTTTACTAGTAGTACAAGTTGATACTCGCATATAGTCTTCTGATTTTAATGGGCAAAAGAAACAATTTAGACATTTAGCATTTAGTTGTGCAAGTTCTCTATCCTCAATGCTCCATTCATTAAATGATAGTTCAGTTTTAATACCATTCAACATACGAAACGGTGCAGAATAACCTTCTTGGACTAACATCCACATGCGATAGTCTAAAGACTGTAAAAATGTAGACATGCGTACTTTCCAGAAATCAAACGGTATGTTGTCAAATAACGGTGGATGAGTTATAGAATAACCCTCCGCAGTGTTACGGTTACCAAATTGAGCCATGGATCTTACATTTCTAGGTTTTCTAAAACACTATTTTGAAACCCCGCTCTGATACCACTTGAAAGTATGAGATGCGCCAAGAGGGGGGTGAATTAGTATTTTAAAAATTTAACCCTACACAAGAGTTCTAGTTTTTTTTTGTATTTTTAAAATATAATCTCAACGAATAATGTGCGGAAGCAAATACAACGTTCACAATGATGATATTGATAATTCAATTTTAGATTTTATAACACAAGATTTAAATTATGATTTTTCACCAAGCAATTTAACAAACTAATTAAAAGCATGAAAAGTAAAGTACGGTAAATAAGAAAAAACACACCAGAGATTTTTATAGTGTCCGGTCACTTGACCTACGTCCACTCCCCGGAGTCCTCTACTCCGGGATTTGTACTAGTAAAAGTTGACTCTCCTTTTGTCCCCACAGCAAGGCGGAGAAGCCTTTATAATACTCACTTTCACCTCCCTCGGTGGGGAGGAATACCAAACGCTATGTCACCCTCCTGGTTACGGCAGCGGACCTTCTCCTTTTTCTCCCTCCTGGAGATGGCAGAGTACCTTGGCTATGTTGATCTTGAAGTAACTCTTCTCTCAAGAACTTTCTTGAAGCTTCCCAAAGCCACAAGGGGAGCAAAGCATGCAGCTAGCTTGGAGCCACCGTGTGATCCCCTCACACTACTTCTCCCTCACGCTCAAGCTCACCTTCACCTTCCTCTCGCAAGCCCTGGATCTCTCAAAAAAAACTTCTCTCTAACGAATCCCCTTCTTTTTCCAAGCCTCTCACAGCAAGAGGATAGATCAACAACAACCTAAAGAAAATTTTAAGTTATTTTTATATCAGGCTTCAAAAAACCCTAAAAGTTTCAACTTTTGTGTTTCTGTTCGTACAGTACGATATATAATCATACAGTACGATCAGTTCAATTACAGCTCCGTCCAGTACGAGCACAGACGAACAGTTATCGAATTTTATTCATATCGTACTGTACGATATGTATATCATATAGGATGATACTGTTGATTCGTACTGTTCATACAGGACGAACTGTGGGACGATCCTCAGGATGAAAGAATTCGTCTCTATCAGTCGTCCAGCACTCCTTCAGTCGTACAGTATGATTAGTGTTTTCCAGGATATTGTCCAGTACGATACGAATATCGTCCAGGATGAATAGAATAAAAATTCTTGGTATCGTCTGGTATGATCTTTGGGATGAAGGAAATCGTCTCTATCGGTCGTACAGCACTCCACTAGTCATACAGTACGATTAGTTCATTTCTTGATATCGTCCTGTACGATATGAATATCGTCCAGGACGAACAGAACAAAAAACCTTGGTTTCATCTAGTACGATCTCTGGGACGAATGAAATCATCTCTGTAAGTCGTACAGTACGATAAAGGATCGTACAGTACGATCGACATTTAAATTAGAAACCAATGTTTATTTCCTGATTAGGGAGATAATTTTGGTAAGTATTAATTAATCGTACAATATGATAAGAATCGTACAGTACGATCAGTACAGAAAATCAAAATTAAAAACCTACCAAACTTATTCTGGCGGCTAGGGTTTCTCAATTATATCTTATCGTACAGTACGATTAGTTTATAAACCTAATAATTCGAAAATTAGCCGTTAGCCTGAGTATTTTTAATTAATCGTACAGTACGATACGAAATTGTACAGTATGATTTTCTTAAAAATATTTAAATCATTAAAAATAATTCTCCCCCTGTGTGTGTGCATGATTGCTCCTTTCACATGCATGCTTTTGTGGCAGACTCAAGAAAATAAAAATAAAGAAATAAAAATTACAGACTTTTCAACTTCCTATTCTACCCGGTTTGAGTCTCCAGTAATCTTGAGCAGTGTGCATCTGACCTGAAATGTTAGTGCTCATATACAAGGATTAAGCATTTATAATCTAAAGGAAGTCTATATGGATTCAGTAAGTATTAGTTGTCACCATCAAAAATAAGTGCTCGGGATCCTGGATTTCAACATTTTGATGGTGACAACTAATACTTACTGAATCCATATGGACTTCCTTTAGATTATAAATGCTTATCCTTGTATATGAGCACTAATATTTCAGGTCAGATGCACACTACTCAAGATTACTGGAGACTCAAACTGGGTAGAATAGGATGTTGAAAAGTCTGTAATCTTTATTTCTTTATTTTTATTTTCTTGAGTCTGCCATAGAAACATGTATGTGAAAGGAGCAACCATGCACACACACAGGGGGAGATTTGTCTTTAAATGTTAAAATTTTTTTCTGAGAATATCGTACTGTACAAATTAAAATTGTACTGTACGATTAATTACTCAGGCTAATGGCTATTTTTCATATGATTAAATTTGTAATCTAATCGTACTGTACGATGCTTATCGTACTGTATGATAAGGTTCAATTAAAAAACCCTAGCCGCCAGAATAAGTTTGGTAAGTTCCTAAATTTGAACTAATCATACTGTACGATTAGGATCATACTATACGATTAATTGAATACTTACCAAAATTATCTCCCACAATCAGGAAATAAATTTTGGTTTCTTAATTAATGTAGATCGTACTGTACGATGATATATCATACCGTACGATAGACAGAGATGATTACATTCATCGCATCGATCGTACCAGATGAAACCAAGGTTTTTTGTTCTGTTCTTCCTGGACGATACTCGTATCGTATAGGACGTTATCCTGAAATGAACTAATCGTTCTGTATATTTAGTGGAGTGCTGGACGACTAACAGAGACGATTTTAGTCATCCCGTCGATCGTACCAGACGAAACCAAGCCTTTTTGTTCTATTCATCCTGGACGATATTAGTATCGTACAGGATGATATCCTGAAATAAACTAATCGTACTATACGACTAGAGGAGTGCTGAATGACTGGCAGAGACGAAGTCTTTCGTCCTAGGGATCGTCCCATAGATCATCCTGTACGAACAATATGAATCAACATTATCGTCCTGTATGATATAAATATCGTACAGTACGATATATATAAACTTTGATAACTGTTCGTCTGTGCTTGTACTGGACGAAGCTGTACTTGAACTGATCGTACTGTACGATTATATTTCATACTGTACGAACCGAAATGCAAAATCTGAGGCCTGATATAAAAATAACTTAAATTTTTTTTTTAGAAGAGAGTTTTTCTATCGTCTTGCTGTGAGAGGCTTTGAGGGAAGAAGGAGATTTGTGGAGGAGAAGTTTTTCCTCGGAGAGATCCAGGGCTTGCGAGAGGAAGGTGAAGGTGAGCTTGAGCGTGAGGGAGAAGTAGTGTGAGGGGATCATATGGTGGCTCCAAGCTAGCTGCATGCTTTGCTCCTCTTGTGGCTTTGGGGAGTCTCGGGAAAGTTCTCAAGGGAAGAGTCACTTCAAGATCAACATCGCCAAGGTACTGTGCCATCTCCAAGAGGGAGAAAAAGGAGAAGGTCCGCTGCCGTCACCAGGAGGGTGACATAGCGTTTGGTATTCTGTCGCAGCGAGGGAGGTGAAAGTGAGTATTATAAAGGCTTCTCCACCTTGCTATGGGAGCAAAAGGAGAGTCAACTTTTATTAATGCAAATCCCGGAGTAGAGGACTCCGGGGAGTGGACGTAGGTCAAGTGACCGAACAACTATAAAAATCTCTGGTGTGTTTTTTCCATTTTACTGTACTTTACTTTTCATGCTTTTAATTAGTACGTTAAATTGCTTGGTGAAAAATCATAATTTGAATCTTGTATTGTGAAAGTTAAAATTGAATTACCAATATCGTCGTTGTGATCGTTGTACTTGCTTCCACACGTTATTCGTTGAGTTATCCTTTAAAAATACAAAAAAAGTAGAACTCTTGTTTAGGGTTGAATTTTTAAAATACCAATTCACCCCCCCTCTTGGCGCATCTCATACTTTCAAGTGGTATCAGAGAGGGGTTTCAAAATAGTGTTTTAGAAAACCTAGAAACGTAAGATCCATGGCTCAATTTGGTAACCGTAACACTGCGGAGGGTTATTCTATAACCCTTCCACCTTTATTTGACAATATACCGTTTGATTTCTGGAAAATACGCATGTCTACATTTTTACAGTCTCTAGACTATTGCATGTGGATGTTGGTCCAAGAAGGTTATTCTGCACCATAATGAATGGAGCATTGAGAATAGAGAACTTGCACAGTTAAATGCTAAATATCTAAACTGTTTCTTTTGCACATGAAAATCAGAAGACTATATGCGAGTATCAACTTGTACTACTGGTAAGCAAATTTGGGACAAACTGTGTATCACGTACGAAGGAACTAGTGAGCTCAAACAATCTAGGTTGAACATACTGCTACATGATTACGAACTATTCCACATGAAACCTAGTGAAACTATATCTTACATGTACACTCGATTCACCTAGATTGTAACATCTCTACATGCTTTAGGAAGAGAGTTGTCTAACTCGGAAAAAGTAAACAAAATACAACGATGTTTGCCTAGCTCATATGATGCTAAAATCACTGCAATAACTGAGTCAAAAGATCTGAACATTTATTCTATTGATAATTTACTTGGGTCACTCATTGCCTACGAGCAAGGAGTGAGTCAACGACAAAGTGATGCAGGTGAAAAGAAGAAGGCGCGAACGGTGGCTTTAAAAGCAAATAATTCTGAAAGTGACAGCTCAGCAGTGGAGGAAGATGATGACATCGCCTTGATGACTCGTCAGTTCAAAAATTTTCTAAAAAGAAAGCAGCGCCGTCATCAAAGCAATTGGAACAATGGTAAAAGCTCAAAGCATACTAAAGTTGCATCTGACACAATTTGCTTTGAGTGCAGGAAACCCGGTCATCTCCGAGCTGATTGCCCCAACATCAAGACTCATCAAACCAAGGAAAAGGGTGAGGAATGATCAAAGTTCAAGAAGGGCAAATTTAAGACACAAAAAGCATTTTGGGCCGACTCTGCCTCAGAATCATCGGAAGAAGAAGCAGAGGAGGAGGTAACAAATCTATGTCTTATGACTAATGATAATCTTGATCAATCTGATCAGGATGAGGTATATCAACTGTCTTACGATGAACTGCTTGTTATTTCTGAAAAAATCCATGTCTCGTATAGAATGTTAAAGAAAAAGCATGTCAGTCTTAATATTGAGTTTAGTACTTTACAAAAGGAGCATGCTAGTGTAGTTAAGAATTTTTCTGACTTGGATAAAGATCATATGTCTTTGCTTGATGAATATGATGCATTAAACAAGAAGCATATCGAGTTAAACACTGCACACGATACCTTTAAATCATCACATGTTGAACTAGAGAATGCATTTAAGGAACTAGAAGAACTAGTAGGGGAACTTAGTAGTAGTGAGCATACATTGAGATTTGAATATGCAAGTCTTAACCAAGAGAACAAATTTTTAAATGAAAAACTTCATGCATTCAAAAATAATAAAAAACCTCCCATATTTGCTGAGTTTTTTCAGCCTCCACCATGTGAATCATCTCATTCAAAACCAGCACGGCATGCATCATCCAAACCCAGAAATAGGCACTACCACCCTCGTAGATTAGTGAACCCATTTCCCGGTGTTAGATGTTATTCTTGTGGCATACTAGGTCACATAGCCCACACGTGCATAATTCACTATAGGACACATCTAGTGTGGAGACCTAAATCGCATTCATCACAGCATAACATGCATACATTTCATTCATATAAGCATAGGGTTGAACCCAAACTCACTTGGGTTCCCAAAGCTAATCTGTGATTGACATTATAGGGATGCTCTCATAAAAGACCTAGTGAGAGCATGTGGTACCTGTACAGTGGCTGCTCGAGACAGATGACTGGAGACATGAAGCAGTTCGTGACACTGGAGGCCAGGTCGGGAGGCAAGGTAACTTTGGGAGACAACACCACCAGGAAAGTGGTGGGCTCAGGTATCATTGGAAACTCTAAGAATCTGATTATTGAGAATGTACTTTTAGTTGATGGTTTAAAGCATAATCTTTTAAGTATTAGTCAACTATGTGACAATGGCTTTGACATAAAATTTCTTTCTAATAAATGCATGATTAGCTTAAATGATACACTTGTGTTAGAAGGAAAATACATAAATAATGTTTTCATGTTAGATTTAAACTGCATTGAAACCTCAAACTCTTTGTGTCTGAAAATAATAGTGGATGACTCTTGATTATGGCATAGGAGGCTACGCCATACTAGTATGAAAATACTTAGGAACATCACTCAGAAAGCCTTAGTTAGATGCATACCAAAGTTAAATTTTACTAAGGATCATCTTTGTGATGCTTGCCAATTAGGAAAATAAGTTAAATCATCATTTCTTGCAATCAAGGATATCAACACCACTAGGCCACTAGAAACTCTCCACATGGACCTGTTCGGACCTGTTAGTATAGCCAGCCTAGGAGGGAAGTTGTATGGGTTTGTAATAGTGGATGACTACTCTAGGTTTACTTGGGTGAAATTCCTAGCTCATAAGAGTGAGTCATTTGAAGAGTTTAGAATTTTCTCCACTTGGATTCAAAGGAAATTAGGATGTGTAATTTCAATAATTCATAGTGATCACGGTGGAGAATTTGAGAATGATAAATTTGAATCATTTTGTAAAGATGTTGGAATAGAACATAATTTCTCTTCTCCTAAAACTCCTCAGCAAAATGGAATAGCACAAAGAAAGAATAGAACTTTAGTTGAAGCTGCTAGGGCTATGTTAGCTGAATACACTCTTCCTAGATATTTTTGGGCAGAAGTAGTGAATACCGCGTGCTATATGTTAAATAGGGTAAATGTTAGATCCAAACTTAATAAGACACCCTATGAGTTGCTTAAGGGTAGGACACCCAACCTTTCCCACTTACACGTTTTCGGTTGTAAATGCTTCATCCTAATCAATGGCAAGTCACCCTTAGGAAAGTTCGATCCTAAATCTGATGAAGGGCTTTTCCTAGGCTACTCATCTGTAGGTAAAGCCTATAGAATATTCAATAAGAGAACCCTAGTAGTAGAAGAGTCCACCCATGTGGTATTTGATGAATCCAATAAGACCTCTGAATCTAATCATGAAGAAGAAGAAGTTGAGGTTATACGGGAAATAGAAACCATTACCCTAGAGACTAGAGCGGAACCTCAGGAATATCTGCCTATAAATTAGACATTTTCTTCTAATCATCCTAGAGAACTGATCTTAGGAGTCCCATCAGAAGGGGTAAGAACTAGGCATGGACTTAGGAAAGAGGTTAGTCATTCTGCATTCATATCTATGATTGAACCCACGAATATAGATCAAGCCTTAGGAGATGAATTTTGGATCCTAGCAATGCAAGAAGAGTTGAACCAATTCATTAGGAATGATGTATGGGAATTAGTCAAAAGACCTAGAGAACAAAGTGTGGTTGGAACTAAATGAGTCTTTAAAAATAAGATGAATGACACTGGAATAGTAGTGAGAAACAAGGCTAGGTTAGTAGCAAAGGGATATAACCAAATTGAAGGAATAGATTTTGAAGAAACCTTTGCTCATGTAGCTAGACTAGAAGCCATCAGGGTACTGTTAGCCTTTGCTTGTTTTAGGGATTTTAAGCTGTATCAAATGGATGTCAAGAGTGCTTTCCTGAACGGGGTAATCAAGGAAGATGTTTATGTGGAGCAACCTCCGGGGTTTGAAAACTCACAATTTCCAAACCACGTGTTCAAACTGAAAAAGGCACTATATGGGTGAAAACAAGCACCTAGAGCCTGGTATGAAAGACTTAGTACGTTCCTACTAGATAGAGGCTTTGTTAAGGGTAGTGTGGACACCACCTTATTCTTGAAGAAGGTAGGAGTTGAAGTACTCATTGTTCAGATTTATGTAGATGACATCTTGTTCGGATCGACGGAGAAAAGCTTATGTAATGAATTTTCAAAAACAATGAGTGATGAGTTTGAAATGAGTATGATGGGAGAACTTAGTTACTTCCTTGGATTTAGTGTAAAATAAATGGAAGGAGGAACGTTCCTTAGCCAATCTAAGTACATAAATGATATTTTGAAAAAATATGAAATGGATAATGCTAAGGCTATGAATATACCCATGAGCTCTAACACTCAATTGGATAAAGATCCCAGTGGAAAGTTTGTAGATCAAAAGAGGTATAGGGGGATAATTGGATCGCTTCTCTACTTGACTGCCAGTAGACTAGACATAATGTTTAGTGTGTGTCTCTGTGCCTGCTTTCAAGCTGACCCGAAAGAATCTCACATGACTGCTGTCAAAAGAACTCTTAGATATCTACTAGGCACCCCGAACTTGGGAATTTGGTAGCCTAGACACAGCACTACTTTTGAAATCTTAGGGTACTCAGATTTAGACTTTGTAGGATGTAGGGTAGATAGAAAAAGCACATCTGGTACTTATCAATTCATTGGACATTCGTTAGTTTTATGGTCCAGTAGAAAACAGAATTCAGTAGCCCTATCAACAGTCGAAGCAGAATATATAGCGGTAGGTAGCTGTGTTGCACAAGTTTTGTGGTTAAAACAACAACTGTTAGATCTAGGACTACCTGTAGGAACCATTCCAATCATGTGTGACAACACCAGGCTATTTGCATATCCAAAAATCCAATTCAACATTCATGAACAAAACATATAGACATTAGACATCACTTCATCAGAGATAACGTAGCCAAAGGAGATATTGAACTGCACCATGTTGCTACTGAAGATCAATTGGCTGACATTTTCACAAAACCATTAGATTATGACACATTTAGCACTTTAAGAATAAAATTAGGTGTCATAGACATTCAAGCCTAAAACAAAAAAAAAAAAAAAAAAAAAAAACAATTTTGTGTGTTTGTTATGATTAGTTTGTTTAAAAACAAAAAAAAATTATATATATATATATATATATAAAATAATGAAAAAAAATGGTTTCCTGATCCTCTTACCTTGCTGCTCACAAACCTTGAATTTCTCTGACAATCGTACTGTACGATCCTATTTCGCACTGTACGATAACATTAAAATCACTCAAATCTCAACCATCCACTCCCATTCACTCCAGATCTTTCATGTCTTATACCTATCATACTGTACGACTCACCACTCGTACCATACGATACACATTATTGGCCATCATACTGTACGAATTACACATCATACGGTACGATCCACGTGTCAAGTGGATTAGGACGAATTTAAACTCGGCCGGTACGAACATTATTGCCTATCGTACTGTACGAACACCTGTTCGTACTGTACGATTCTTTTTGTCAAAGGTCGTTCAGACGACTCCTCAGGACGAACGCCTCACACTCACGTTCGTACAATATGATTCTAATCGTACTGTATGATTTGACTCACTTTTTTGAACGGTCCTCCAGACGACATTATTGCACCTATCGTACTGTACGAACCTCAATCGTACTGTACGATAGTTCCCAAATTCTATAAAATGGAGGGATTCTTTGCATACAATCACTCACTCTCACTCACTCCAAATTTCCTCCCTTTCACAATTCCCTTCTTCAATCATGTCTGGTGCCAGTAAGCGCGGCCGAATAGTCATCGGGAGTTCTTCCTCCTCCCGGCGATTCGACGATCGTTTTCTCTCTGCCCATCTCAGAGGATCAAAACTAGGAGATCGTAAGATGGGCTAGGAGTATGGCCATCACAAAGGATCCAAACTGGCAATTCATATGATGGATAGGAATATGCCCATCACAGGGGATCAAAACTAGGCGATCATATGATAGGGTAGGAATATGCCCATCACAGTGGAAGAAAAATGGGAGATCATATAATGGGGCAGGATTATGCCCATCATAGAGGATCAAAACTAGGAGATCATATGATGGGTAGGAATATGCCCATCATAGAGGATGAAAACTAAGAGATCATATAATGGGGTAAGAATATGCCTATCACAGAGAATTGAACCTAGGAGATTATATAATGGGGTAGGAATGTGCCCTTCATAGAGGATCAAAATTGGGAGATCATGTGATGGGGTTAAAATATGCCCATCATTGAGTATCAAGTTTGGAAGATCATATGATGGGGTAGGAATATGCCTATCCTAGAGCATCAAAATTGAGAGATCGTATGATGGGGTAGGAATATAGTCATCATAGAGGATCCAAATTTGGAGATCACATGATGCGGTAGGAATACGCCCATCATAGAGGATCAAAATATGGAGATCGTAAGATGTGGTAGGAATATGGCCATTAAAGAGGATCAAAACTTTGAGATCATATGATGGGTAAGAATTCTCCCATTACAAAGGATCTAAAGTGACAGATCATATGATGGGGTTGGAATATGCCCATTATAGATTATTAAAACAGGGAGACTGTATGATGGGTCATGAAGATGCCCCTCAAAGAGGAACAAAAATAGTAGATCGTATAATGGGACAGGAATATGCCCATTATAGAGGATCAAAATTAGGATATCATATGATGGGGTTAGAATATGCCCATCATAGAGGATCAAAACTTGGAGATCGTATAATGTGTTGGAATATGCCCATAACAGAGGACCAAAACTGAGAGATTGTACTGTAGGGTAGGAATATGCCCATCACATAAGGTTGAAACTAGGAGATCATTCGATGGGGTAGGAATATACCCATCATAGAGGATCAAAACTGGGAGATCTTATGATGGGGAAAAAATATGCTCTTCACATAGGATTAGGACTGGAAGATCATATGATGGGGTAGGAATAGGCCCATTATGGAGGATCAAAACTAGGATATCGTATGATGGGGTAGGAATAAACCCATCATATACGATCAAAATTGGGAGATCGCATTATGTGGTAGGAATATACCAATCATAAATAATCAAAATTGGGAGATCTAATAATTTTTAATTAAAACTTACCATAACTTAAACCTCTAAAGCATATAACTATTTCATTTCAGTATGCTTAATGCCTAGTAGAAACGTTAGGGAAGTTATTTATGACCATGCTCTATTTTTACCCCATTACAGAGGATTGAAACTTGGAGATCTATGATGGGGTTAGAATATGCCCATCATAGAGGATCAAAACTAGGAGATAATAAAATTAACTAGGAGTATGCCCATCATAGAGGATCAAAACTGGGAGATAATGTGATGGGATAAAAATATGCCCATCATAGGGGATCAAGACTGGAAGATCATATTATGGGGTAGAAATATGCCCATCATAGAGAATTAAAATTGAGAGATCATATGATGGGGTAGGAATATACCCACCCCTGAGGATCAAAACTAGGAGATTATATGAAGGGGTAGGAATATGCAAACATCGAGGTTCAAAATTAGGAGATTATATGACGGTGTAGGAAAATGCCCATTAAGGAGGATTAAAACTAGGAGATTGTATGATGGGGTAGGAATATGCCCATTACAAAGGATCCGAAAAGGCAGATTATATGATGGGGTAGGAATATGCCCATCATAAAGGATCAAAATTAGTAGATCGTATGATGGGGTAGGAAAATGCCCATCATAGATGAACAAAAATGGGAGATCAAATAATGGGGTAGGAATATGCCCATTACAGAGGATCAAAACTAGGAGATTATTTGATGGGGAAGGAATATGCCCATCATAGAGGATAAAAATTAGGAGATTGATGGGGTAGGAATATGCCCGTAAGAGAGAATTGAATTTGGGAGATCGTATGTTGGGGTAGGAATATGCCCGTCAAAGAAGATCGAAACTAAGGGATCATATAATGGGGTAGGAATATACCCATCTCAAAGGATCCAAGCTGGCAGATCATATAATGGGGTAGGAGTATGCCCATCATAGAGGATCAAAATTTGGAGATTATATGATGTGGTAGGAATGAACCTATCACAGAGGATCAAAATTGGGAGATTATATGATGGGGAGGAAATATGCCCATCACAAAGGATCAAAACTAGGAGATCATATGATGGGGTAGGAATATGCCCATCAAAGACGATTAAAACTAGGAGAACATATGATGGGTAGGAATATACCCATTACAATGGATCAAAACTTGAAGATCGTGAATGCTGAGGGAATGCCCATCATAGAGGATAAAAAATGGGATATCTTAGAATGGGGTAGGAATATGCCCATTACAGAGGATCAAAATTGGGAGATCGTATGAAGTGTTAGGAATACGCCCATCACAGATGATTACAACTGGAAGATCATATGAAGGGGTATGAATATGCCCATCAGTAAGGATCAAAGCTCGTTGTTCGTATGATGGGGTAGGGATATGCCCATCACTAAGAATCAAAATTGGGAGATCGTGTGATGGTTAAGAATATGCCCATCATAGAGAATCAAGACTGGAAGATCATCTGATGGGGTAGGAATATGGCCATCATAGAGGGTCAAAATTTGGAGATCATATGATGTGGTAAGAATATACCATCATAGAGGATTTAAACTAGGAGATCGTACGATGGGGTAGGAATATGCCCATGATACAACAACAACAAGCCTTTGTCCCACTACGTGGGGTCGGCAACATGAATCCTTTTTCTCCAATTAAAGGATTCATGTCATGGTTATTCGACAAATTTTACGCTGGCTGTCGACTACCTAACGCAACCCTCCACCTTTCTCATCTAGGACTTGGGACCTGGCAACGGCAGTGTAGAATATGATGATCATTGAGGATCGAAACAAGCAGATCATATGATATGGTAGGAATATGCCCATTATAAAGGATTGAAATTGGAAGATGGTATGAATGGGTTGGAATATGCTCATTATTGAGGATCAAAACTAAGAGATTGTATGATAGGGTAGGAATATACCCATCATAGAGGATTGAAACTTGGAGATCATATGATGGGGTAAGAATATGCCAATTATAGAGGAACAAAAATGGGATATTATATGATTGGGTAGGAATATGCCCATCATAAATGATCGAAACAAGCATATCATATGATGGGGTAGAAATTTGCCCATAATAGAGGATCAAAACTAGCAGATCCCATCACAGAGGATCAAAATTGGGAGATCGTATGATGGCGAAAGAATATGCCCATCATAGATGATAAAAACTAGGAGATTGTATGATAGGGTAGGAATATACCCATCATAGGCAATCAAAATTGGGAGATCATATGATGGGGTAGTAATATGCCCATCACAGATAATCAAAACTAGGAGACCCTAAGGAATATGCTCATCACTGAGGTTCGAAACTTGTAGATCATTGAGGTAAGATAATGCCCATTATAGATGATCAAAATTGGAAGATCAAATGAAGGGGTATGAATATGCCCATCATTGAGTATAAAAATTAGGAGATTGTATGATGGGGAGTGAAAATACCCATTATAGAGGATCAAAACTAGGAGATTGTATGATGGGGTAGGTATGTCCCATTACATAAGATAAAAATTAGGAGATCATATGGTGGGGTAGAAATAAACCCATCATAGAGGATCAAAACTAGGAGATCGTATGATGGGGTAGGAATATGCCCATCACAGAGGATCAAAACTGGGAGATCATATGTTGAATTACGAATTTGCGTATCACAAAGGATCGAAATTAAAAATCATATGATGGGGTAGGAATATGCCCATTAGAGAGGATCAAAACTTAGAGATCATATAATGGGGATGGAACCCATCACATATGATCAAGACTGGAAGATAATATGATAGGGTAGGAATATGCCCATCATAGAGGATCAAAATTGGAAGATTTTATGATAGGGTACAAATATAGCCATCATTGTGGATCGAAACTGGGAGATCGTTTAATGGGATAGGAATATGCCCATGACATAGGATCAAAACTGAGAGATCATATGATGGGGTTGGAATATGCCCATCACAAAGGATCGAAACTGCAAGATCATATGATGGGGTATGATTATGGTCATCATAGAGGATCAAAAGTAGAAGATCGTATAAAGGGCTAGAAATATGCCCATCACTGAGGATCAAAACTAGGAGATCATATGATGGGGTAGGAATATACCAATTATAGAGGATCAAAATTAGGGGATTGTATGAGGGGTAGGAATATGCCCATCACTAGTGAACAAAAATGGGAGATCGTTTATTGGGGTAGGAATATGCCCATCATAGAGGATTGAAATTAGGAGATCATATTATGGGGTAGGAATATGCCCATTAAAAAGGAAAAAACTAGGAGATCGTATGATGGGTAGGAATATGCCCATTATAGAGGATCAAAACTAGGAGGTCATTTGATGAGGTAGGAATATACCCATCATATATGATAAAAAATGGGAGATCGTGTTATGGGGTAGGAATATGCCCATCATTGAGGATCAAAATTGTGAAATTATAAGATGGGGTAGGAATATGCCCATCACTAAGGATCAAAACTTGCAGATCATATAATGGGGTAGGAATATGCTAATGATAGAGGATCAAAACTAGAAGATCGTATGAAGATGTAGGAATATCCCCATCACTAAGGATAAAAAGTACGAGATCGTTTGATGGGGTAAGAATATGCCCATCACAGAGGAAAAAAATTGGGAGATCATTTAATGGGGTTGGAATATGCCCATTATAGAGGAACAAAAATGGGATATCGTATAATGGGGTAGAAATATGCCCATCACAGAGGATTAAAACTAGAAGATCATATGATAAAGTAGGAATATGCCTATCATAAAGGATCAAAACAAAGAGATCATATGATGGGGTAGGAATATTCCTATCGTAGGGGATCAAAACTAGGAGATTGTATGATGGGATAGGAATATGCCCACAAAGGATTAAAACTTGGAGATAATATGATGCATTTTGAAAATACCCATCATATAGGATTGAAACTAGGAGATCATAAGATGGGGTATGAATATTTCCATGATAGAGGATAAAAATAACGAGATCATAAGATGAGGTAGGAATATGCCCATCACTAAGGATCTAAATTAGCAGATCTTTTGATGGGGTAGCAATATGCCCATCATAAAGGATCGAAACTAGGAGATCTTATGATGGGGTAGAAATATGCCCATCATTGAGGATCAAAACTAGGAGATTGTATAATGGGGTTGGAATATGCCCATCATAGATGATAAAAACTAGGAGATCGTATGATCGGGTAGGAATATACCAATCATATAGGATAAAAACTAAGAGATCTTATTATGGGCTAGGAATATGCCCATCGCAGATACTCAAAATTGAGAGATCACAAGATGGGGTAAGAATATGCCACTCGTTGAGGATCAAAACTAGCAGATTATTTAATGGGGTAGGAACATGGAGGATTGAAATAAAGAGAATATATGATGGGGGTTGGAATTAGCCCATCACAGAGGTTCAACACTTAGAGATCTTTTGATGGGGTAGGAATATTCCAATCACAGAGGATTAAAACTGGGAGATCTTATAATGGGGTAAAGATATGCCCATGACAAAGAATCAAGACTAGAAGATCGTATGATGGGGTAGGAATAGGCCCATCATGGAGGATCAAAACTAGGAGATCTTAGGGGTAAGAATATACTAGTCACAGAGGATCAAAATTAGGAGATCACATGATGGGGTTGGAATATACCCATCATAGTGAATCGAAATTGGGAAATTTAATAATTTTGAATTAAAACCTACTATAATTTAACCCTCTAAAACATGTCACTATTTTATTTCAGTATCCTTAATGCCTAGTAGAAACATTAGGGAAGTTATTTATGACCATGCTCTATTTTCACCCCTTCACAGAGGATCGGAACTGGAGGATCGTATGATGGGGTAGGAATATGCCCATCATAGACGATCACAACTAGGAGTTGATATGATGGGGTAGGAGTATGCCCATCATAAAGGATAAACACTGGGAGATTATATGATGGGATAAAAATATGCCCATCATAGAGGGATCAAGACTAGAAGAACATATTATGGGGTAGAAATATGCCCATTATAGAGGATCAAAGCTTGGAGATCATATGATGGGGTAGGAGTATACCCATCATAGAGGATCAAAATAGGGAGATCGCATGATGGGGTAGGAATATGTCAATCATCAAGGATTAAAATTGGGAGATCGTGTGATGGGAATATGCCCGTCAAAGAGGATTAAAGCTAGGAGATCATATGATGGAGTAGGAATATGGCCATTACAAAGGATCCAAACATGCAGATCATATGATGGGGTTAGAATATGCCCACCATGGAGGATCAAAATTGGGGGATCGTATGATGGGGTAGGAATATGCCCATCATAGAGGAACAAAAATAGGAGATCACATAATGGGTTAGGAATATGCACATCATAGAGGATCAAAATTAGGAGATTATTTCATGGGGTTGGAATATGCCCATCATAGAGGATCAAAATGAGGAGATCGATGGGGTACAAATATGCCCATCAAAGATGATCAAAATTAAGAGATCATTTGATGGGGCAGCAATATGCCCATCAAAGAAGATCAAAACTATAAGATCATATGATGAGGTAGGAATATGCCCATCTCAAAGTATCCAAGTTAGTAGATCATATAATGGGGTAGGAGTTTGTCCATCACAGAGGATCAAAACTAGGAGATCATATGGTAGGGTTGGAATATGCCTATCATAAAGGATTAAAATTAGGAGATTATATGATGGGGTAGAAATATGCCCTTCATAGGGGATCAAAACTAGGAGATCGTATGATGCAATGGGGATGTGCCCATTATAAAGGATCAAATTTGGGAGATCTTATGATGGGATAGAAACATGCCTGTCACAGAGGATCAAAATTAGGAGATCATATGCTGGGGTAGGAATATACCCAACATAGAGGATCAAAATTGGAAGATCATATGAAGGGGCATGAATATGCCCCTCACTATGGATCAAAACTAGTAGTTTGTTTGATGGGCTATGGATATTCCCATCTCAGAGAATAAAGATTGAGAGATGCATGATGGTTAGGAATATGCCTATCTTAGAGGGCTGAAATTGGGAGATCATATGATGGGGTAGGAATATACCAATCATAGAGGATTCAAACTGGGAGATTATATAATGAGGGAAGAATATGCCCATGACAGATGATGAAAAATGGGAGATCATATGATGGGTAGGTATATGACTATCATTGAGGATCAAAACTACTAGATTATATGATATTGTAGGAATATACCCACCATAGAGGATCCAAACTGGAAGATCATATGAAGGGTATGCCCCTCACTAAGGATGAAAACTAAGACATCATAGGATGGGGGAGGAATATACCCAATCTAGAGGATCGAAACTAGGAGATCGTATGATGGGGTAGGAATATACGTATCTCAAAGGATAAAAAATTAGAGATTATATGATAGGGTAGCAATATACCCATCACAGAGGATTAAAACTAGGAGATCATATGATGGGGCAGAAATATGCCCATTATAGAGGAACAAAACTAAGAGATCGTATAATGGGGTAGGAATATGCCCATTATAGATGATCAAAACTAGGAGACCATATAATGAGGTAGGAATATACTGATCATATTGGATCAAAATTTGGAGATTATATGATGGGGTATGAATATGCCCATCATAGAGGATCAAAATTGGGAGATTATAAGATGAGTTTGGAATATACCCATCGCTGAGGATCAAAACTAGCAGAACATTTGATGGGGTAGGAATATGCTCATCATAGAGGTTTAAAACTAGGAGATCATATGATGGGGTAGGAATAATCCCATCACAGAGGATCAAAACTAGGAGATCATATGATGGGGTAGGAATATACCCATCACAGAGGATCAAAATTTGGAGACCATGTGATGGGGAAGGAATATACCCATCACAGTAAATCAAAATTGGGAGATTAAATAGTTTTGAATTAAAACCTACCATAATTTAAACCTCTAAGGCATGTCACTATTTCATTTCAGTATGCTTAATGTGCAGTAAAAACATTTGGAATATTATTTGTGACCAAGCTCTATTTTTGCCCCATCACAGAGGATTGGACCTAGGGGATTGTATGATGGGGTTGAAATATGCCCATCACAGAGGATCAAAACTAGGAGATAATATGATGGGGTTAGAGTATGCCCGTCCGAGAGCATCAAAATTAGGAGATCATATGATGGGGTAGGAATATACACATAATAGAGGATTGAAACTAGGAGATCACATGTTGGGGTAGGAATATACCAATCACCAAGAATTAAAGTTAGGAGATCGTATGATGGGGTAGGAATATGCTCATCAAAGAGGATTAAAATTGGCAGATTTTATGATGGAGTAGGAATATGCCCATTATAAAAGATCCAAATAGGCATATCATATGATGGGGTAGAAATATGCCCAACACAGAGAATCAAAACTGGGAGATCATATGATGGGGTAGGAATATGCCCATTATAGAGGATCAAAACTGGGAGATCGTATGATGGGGGTAGGAATATTCCCATCATAGATGATCAAAACTAGGAGATCGTGCAATGGGGTAAGAATATACCAATCATATAGGATCAAAACTGGGAGATTGTACGTTGTGGTAGGAATATGCCCATTATAGAGGATCAAAATTGGGAGATCGTAAGATGGGGTAGGAATATGCCCATCGTTGAGGATCGAAACTAGCAGATCACATGATGGGGTAGGAATATGCCCATTATAGAGGATCAGAACTAGGAGATCATATGATGTGGTAGGAATAAGCCCATCATAGAGGATCAAAACTAGGAGATCGTTTGATGAGGTAGGAATATACACTTCATAGAGGATCAAAATTAGGAGATCCAATGATGGGGTAGGAATATACCCATCACAGTGAATCAAAATTGGGATATTTAATATTTTTAGATTAAAACCTTCCATAATTTAAAACTCTAAAGCATGTCACTATTTCATTTCAGTATGCTTAATGTCTAGTAGAAAGATTAGATAAGTTATTTATGACTAGCTCTATTTTTACCCCATCACAGAGGATTAGAACTGGGGATCGTATAATGGGGTAAGAATATGCCCATCACAGAGGATCAAAACTAGGAGATAATATGATGGGGTAGAAGTATGCCCATCATAGAGGATCAAAACTGGGAGGTCATGTGATGGGATAAAATATGCTCCTCCTAGAGGGATCAAGAATGGAAAATCATATTATGGGGTAGAAATATGCCCATCACAATGGATAAAAATTGGGAGATCATATGATGGAGTCAGAATATACCAATCACAGAGGATCGAAACTGGGAGATCATATGAATGGGTAGAATATGCCAATCACTGAGGATTAAAATTGGGAGATCTTATGATGGTGAAGGAATATGCCAATAAAAGAGGATTAAAATTGGGAGATCATATATGGAGTCGAAATATGCCCATTATAAAGGATCCAAACAGGTAAATCATATAATGGGCTAGGAATATGCCCATTACAGAAGATCAAAATGTGGAAATCGTATGATGGGGTAGGAACATGCCCATCACAGAGGAACAAAAATGGGAGATCATATAATGGGGTAGGAATATGCCTATCACAGAGGATCGAAACAAGTAAATTATTTGATGGGGGTAGGAATATGCCCATCATAGTGGTTCAAAACTAAGAGATTGATGGGGTAGGAATATGCTCATCAGAGTGGATTAAAAGTGGGAGATTATATGGTGGGGTAGGAATATGCCTACCAAATAAGATCAAAACTAGGAGATCGTATGATGGGGTGGGAATAAGCCCATCTCAAAGGATGTAAGTAAAAAATCATTTATTTGGGTAGGAGTATGCCCATCATAGAGGATCAAAATAAGGAGATCATATGGTGGGGTTAGAATATTCCAATCATAGAGGATTAAAATTGGAAGATTATATGATGGGGGTATAAATATGCCCTTCATAGAGGTTCATAACTGGGAGATCGTATGATGGGGTGAGAATATGCCCATTATAGAGGATCAAAATTGGTAGATCTTGTGATGTGGCAGGAATATTCCCATAATAGAGGATCGAAACTGGGAGATCGTATGATGGGGTAAGAATATGCCCATTATGGAGGATCAAAACTAGAAGATCATATGAAGGGGTATAAATATGCACATCTCTGGGGATCGAAACTAGTAATTTGTAAGATGGGTTAGGGACCTGCCCATCATAGAGAATGAAAACTGAGAGATCGTATGATGGTTATGAATATGCCCATCATAGAGGATGAAGACTGGATGATCATCTAATTGGGTAGGAATATGCCAATCTTAGAGGGTCAAAATTATGAGATCATATGATGGGGTAGGAATATACCCATCATAAAGGATTAGAAGTAGGAGATCATATGATGGGGTAGGAATATACCCATGATATATGATAAAAATAAGGAGATCATAAGATGGGTAAAAATATGACCATCATTGAGGATTAAGACTAGCAGATCATATGTTATGGTAGGAATATTCCCATCATAGAGGATCAAAATTGGAAGATCATATAGAGGGGTAGGAATATGCCCATCACCGAGGATCAAAACTAGAAGATCGTATGATGCGGTAGGAATATACTCATCATAGAGGATCAAAACTAGGAGATTATAAGATGGGGTAGCAATATGCCAATCACAAATAAATAAAAAAGGGAGATCATATGATAGGGTAGGAATATGATCATCACAAAGGATTGAAACTAGGAGATCATATGATGGGATAAAAATATGCCCATCTTAGAGCATTAAAACTAGGAGATCATATAATGGGGTAGGAATATGCCCGTCACAAAGGATCAAAATTGTGAGATCATATGATGGGGTAGGAATATACCGATCATAGATGATCAAAACTAGAAGATCTTTTGATGGGGTCAGAATATACCTACCATAGAGGATCAAAATTAGGAGATTATATGATGGGGTAGGAATATACCCATCACAGATGATCAAAACTGAGAGATTGTAAGATGGGGTAGGAACATGCCCATCACTGAGGATCAAAACTAGCATATTATATGATGGTGTAGGAGTATGCCCATCATAGAGGTTCAAAACTAGAAGATGGTATGAAGGGGTAAGAGTATGCACATCACTAAGGATCAAAACTAGGAGATCGTATGATGGGGTAGGAATATACCCCTCACAGAGGATCAAAACTGGGAGATTATATGATGGGGTAGGAATATGCCCAATACAGAAGACCAAAACTAGGAGATCGCATGATGGGGTAGGAATATGCCCATGATAAAGGATCAAAATTGGGAGATCATATATTAATGTAGGAATATACCCATCATAAAGGATCAAAATTGGAAAATCATATGATGGGGTAGGAATATACCTATTACAGAGGATCAAAACTAAGAGATCATATGATGGGGATGGAATATGGCAATCATAGAGAATCAAGACTGGAAGATCATATGATAGGGTAGGAATATGCCCAATACAGAGGATCAAAATTGAAAGATTGTATGATGGGATAGGAATAAGCCAATCATAGAGCATCAAAACTAGGAGTTTCTAAGATGGGGTTGGATTATAGCCATCACTGAGGATGAAAACTAGCAGATCATTCGATGGAGTAGGAATATGGCCATCATAGAGGATCAAAACTAGAAGATCATATGAAGGGGTAGGAATAAGCCCATCACTGAGGATCAAAACTAGGAGATCGTATGATATGATAGGAATTTACCCATCATAGAGGATAAAAATTAGGATATTATATGATGGGGAAGGAATATGCCCATCACAGGGGAACCAAAATGGGAGATCTTGTAATGGGGTAGAAATATGCCCATCATAGAGGATCAAAATTACGAGATCATATGATGGGGAAGGAATATGCCCATCAAAGGTGATGAAAACTAGGAGATCGTATGATGGGGTAGGAATATGCCCATCATATAGGATCAAAACAAGGAGATCATTTGATGGGGTAGGAATATACCCAACTAATTGGATAAAAACTGGGAGATCGTGTGATGGGGTTGGAATATGTCCATCATAAATGATCAAATTTAGGAGATCATAAGATGGGTATGAATATGCCCATGATTGAAGATCAAAATTGGCAGATCATATAATGGGGAAAGAATATGCCCATCAAATAGTATCAAAACTGGAAGATCATATGATGTGGTTGGAATATGCCCATCATATAGAATTAAAATTAGGAGATCCCTTGATGGGGTAATCCCATCTTATAGGATCAAAATTGGGAGATCGTGTGATGGGGTAGGAATATGCCCATCATAGAGAATCAAAATTGAGAGATCATAGAAATGGGTTGGAATATGCCGATCACAGAGGAACAAAAATTAGAGATCCTATAATGGGTTAGGAATATATAAATCACAGAGGATCAAAAATGGAAGATTGTATGATGGGGTAAAAATATTCCCAACATAGAGGAACAAAAAAAGGAGATCATATGATGGGGTAGGAATATGCCCACCATTGAGGATCAAAACTACGAGATCATGTGATGGGGCAGGAATAAGCCCATCACAGAGGATCAAAATTGGATAATCATATAAAGGGGAGGAATATTCCCATCACAAAGGAACAAAAATGGTAGATGGTGTAATGGGGTAGAAATATGCCCATCATAGTAGATCGAAACTACGAGAATATATGATGGGGTAGGAATATGCCCATTAAAGAGGATCAAAACTAGGATATCATATGATGGGGCAGGAATATTGACATTAAAGAGTATTAAAACTAGGAGATTGTATGATAGGGTAGGAATATGCCCATCACAGAGGATTGAAACTATGAGATCATTTGATGGGGTAGGAATATACCCATTTAATAGGATCAAAACTAGGAGATTCTGTGATAGGGTAGGAATATACCCCTCACAGAGGATCAAAATTAGGGGAACATAAGATGGAAAATGAATATTCCCCTCACTGAGGATCAAAATAGGTAGATCATATTATAGGGAAGGAATATGTCCATCATATAGTATCAAAACTGGAAGATCATATGAAGGGGTCAAAATATTCCCATCACTATGGATCGAAACTAGGAAATCATATGATGGGTAAGAAATATACCCACCATAGAGGATAAAAACTAGTAGATCATATGATGGGGTTGGAATACACCCTTTATATAGGATCAAAACTAGAGGATCGTATGATGAGGTAGGAATATGCCCATCATAGAGTATCAAAATTAGGAGATCGTAAGATGGGGTAGAAATATGCCCATCACTGAGGATATAAACTAGCAGATCATTTGATGGGGTAGGAATATGCCTTTCATAGAGGATTAAAAATAGAAGATTATATGAAGGGGTAGGAATATGCTCATCATAGAGGATCAAAACTAGGAGAACATATGATGTGTTAAAAATATGCCCAATATAGAGGAACAAAAATGGGAGATCATATGATGGGGTAGGAATATGCCTATCACAGAGGATCAAAACTAGGATATCATATATAGGGTAGAAATATGCCCATCATAGAGGATCAAACTTGGAAATTATGTGATAGGGTAGGAATATGCCCATCACAGAGGATCAAAACTAGGAAAGCATATGATACGGTAGGAATATGCCCCTCTAAGGATTGAAACTAAAAGATCATTTGATGGGGAAGGAATATACTCATCATTAAGGATCAAAATTGAGAGATCATATGATGTGTTATGAATATACCCATCACAGAGGAACAAAGATGAGAGATCATATAATGGTGTAGGAATATGCCCATCACAGAGGATCAAAACTAGGAGATCATATGATGGGGTAGGAATACGCCCATCATAGAGGATCAAAACTAGGAGATCATATGATGGGGTAGGAATATGCCCACCATAGGGGATTGAAAGTAGTAGATCATATGATGGGTTAGAATATACCCATCATATAGGATCGAAACTAGGAGATCGTATGATGGGGTAAGAATATGCATATTTTAGAGGATCAAAATTAGGAGAACATTAGATGGGGTATGAATATGCCCATCACTGAGGATAAACCCTAGTAAAATATTTGATGGGGTAAGAATATGCCCATCATAAAGGATTGAAACTAGAAGATCATATGAACGGGTAGGAATATGCCTATCATTGATGATCAAAATTAGATGATCATATGATGGGTTATGAAGATACCCTTTACAGAGGTTCAAAATTGGGAGATCATATGATGGGATATGAATATGCCCATTATAGAGGATTCACTAGCAGATCATATAATGGGGTAGGAATATGCCCATCATAGAGGAATATTACTGGGAAATCATACGATAAGGTAGGAATATGCCAATCACAGAGGATCAAAACTAGGAGATCATATGATGGGGTAGGATTATGCCCATCACAGAGAATCAAAATTAGGAGATCATATGATGGAATAAGAATATACCCATCATTGAGGATCAAAATTAGGAGATCGTTTGATAGGGTAGGAATATGTCCATCATAAAGGATCCAAACAGGCAAACCATACGATGGGTTAGGAATATGCCCATTATAGAGGATCAAAACTAGAAGATCATTTGATAGGGTAGGAATATTCCCATCACAGAGGAATAAAAGTGGGAGATCATATAATGGGGTAGGAATATGCCCATAATAGAGGAGCAAAAATGGGAGATTGTGTAATTGGGTAGGATTATACCAATCACATAGGATCAAAACTTGGAGATCATATGATGGGGTAGGAATATACCCATCATAAAGAATAAAAATTAGGGGATAATATGATTCTGTAAGAATATACGCATCATAGAGGAACATTATTAGGAGATCATATGATGGTGTATGAATATGCCCATCATAGATGATCAAAACTAGAAGATCATATGATGGGGTAGGAATATGCCCATCATAGAGGATCAATAATGGGAGATCGTATGAAGGGGTAGGAATATACCCATCAAAGATGATTGAAACTGAGAGAGCACATGATGGGTAAGGAATATGCCCATCAAAAAGGATCAAAATTGGGAGATCATGTGATGGGGCAGGAATATGCCCATCAAAGAGGATCAAAACTTGAAAATTAAATGATGGGGTAGGAATATATCTACTATAAAGGATCTAAACTAGCAGATCATATGATGGGGTAGTAATATGGCCATCACAATAGATCAAAACTGGAAGATCAGATGATGGGTCAGGAATATACTCATCACAGTGGAGCAAAAATGGGAGATCATAAAATGGGGTAAAAATAAGCCCATCACAAACAATCAAAACTAGGAGATCATATGATGGGGTAGGAATATACCCATCAGACCCATCATAGAGGATCGAAACTAGAAGATCTCATGTTAGGGTTAGAATATGCCCATTATAGAGGAATAAAAGTGGGAGATCGTATGATTGGGTAGGAATATGGCCATTATAAAGGATGTTGCAAATCTGGTTTTGATGATGACAAATATGTTTCCAGTGTGTTTTGCTTGGCTAATCTGTTTCAGGCACAAAAGATCGCGAGCCACTCAAGCCAACTCAAGATCGGGTCCAAGTGTGTCAAATGTATGATTTTTCCTTTTATTGAGTCAATTGTAATGTAACCGATTCCCTAGCTAAGTAACCTTGCACACACACACTCAGGGAGAGAGATTAAGTGAATTAGAGTTTCTGTTGAAAATTTGTTCAGATCGACCTGGACGATATCCACATCGTCCTGGACGATCCAGTTAAAATAGAAACCCTAATTAGGGCGACTAAGTTAAGAAGGTCTGATTAAGCAGATCGTCCTGGACGATCTTTGGATCGTACGGGACGATATTCTCAAATCAGAAATTCCCAGCCGCCAGATTAAGTTAGGCAAGTTTTATTTTAAGTATTTTGGTCGGATCGTCCCGGACGATACGTGTATCGTCCTGGACGATTCACTACAATCATGCCTAAATTATTCTGGTAATTAAGGAAAGCAATTAATGTTTAATTGATACGATCACATCGTCCTGGACGATCGCAGGATCGTCTCGGACGATCGTGATCGTCTTGTGCATTTCAGCTGTACATCCAGAACTATGTACAGGACGAATTGGAGCCTTTTTAAGCTAATCGTACCGGACGATTACCCTATCGTCCGGGACGATCAAGTCATCTTTTGGTCTTCCAGCACAGATTTATCTGGACGACCCGAACTGTCTTCTGGACGATTTCCTTCAATTTGAACTAATCGTCCCAGACGATCGCAGGATCGTACGGGACGATATGAACAACTTTTTCTACTCATCATCCAGAAGAGCCAGATCGTCCAGGCTGAAACAGCTGAATTTGAACTGATCGTACAAGATGATCTACCGATCATCCTGGACGATCTTGGCCGACAAGTTGAGATTTAGGGCAAATTTTAAGCCCTCCTTTAAAAGAACTTTTTCCAATTTTTGGAAAAATCTTTTTCTGCCTTCCTTCCCTGAGAAATCCTAGAGAGAGAGAGAGTTGGGAGAGAGAGAAGAGATCTTGTAAGGGGGAGTTAGTGAGGGATTCACTAAGGTTGCTCCAAGCACGGATCAGAGTCGTCTTCTCCGCTCGTCGTCTGTCGTCTAGTCGGTGTTCTTCGTGGGAGGATCGTTCGCAAGAAGATCCGGGTTCTCTGTCCGCTTCAGGAGGAAGCGAAAGGAGTTCGTGGGTTCTCTGCCCGCTTCAGGTGGAAGCAAAAGGAGTTCGAAGGTTCTCTGCCCGCTTCAGGAGGAAGCGAAAGGAGGTCAGGTTCTCTGCCTCACCGTGTGGTGAAAAGGAGGTGTTTTGTACAGGCTTCTCCGCCTTGCTGTGGGAGCAAAAGGAGAGTCACTTTCGTTTAGTGCAATACCCGGAGGGGAGGCTTTGGGGAGTGGACGTAGGTCAAGTTGACCGAACCACTATAAAATCTGGTTTGCTTTTCTGATTCAGTTTTGCATTTTACTTTTCAATATAAACTGCTTGGGTGAATATCGTTGGTTGATCTTTTCGTTATTGTTTACTTGTTTCTGCTGCTAAGTATCGAAAAGATTTTTGTAGTTATTGTGAAATTTTTAAATAACCAATTCACCCCCCCTCTTGGTTAGCCTCGGGACTAGTTCACTAGGGCTTAACATCCCTTTCAAACTTTCATAAGTTAGGCAAGTTTTATTTTAAGTATTTTGGTCTGATCGTCCTGGACGATACGTGTATCGTCCTGGACGATTCACTACAATCATGCCTAAATTAGTCTGGTAATTAAGGAAAGCAATTAATGTTTAATTGATACGATCACATCGTCCTGGACGATCGCAGGATCGTCCCGGACGATCGTGATCGTTTTGTGCATTTCAGCTGTACGTCCAGAACTATGTACAGGATGATTTGGGGCCTTTTTGAACTAATCGTACCGGACGATTACCCTATCGTCCGGGACGATCAAGTCATTTTTTGGTCGTCCAGCAAAGATTTCTCTGGACGACCCGAACTGTCTTCTGGACGATTTCCTTCAATTTGAACTAATCATCCCGGACGATCGCAGGATCGTACGGGATGATATGAACAACTTTTTCTACTGATCGTCCAGAAGAGCCAGATCGTCCAGGCTGAAACAGCTGAATTTGAACTGATCGTACAGGACGATCTACCGATCGTCCTAGACGATCTTGGCCGACAAGTTGAGATTTAGGGCAAATTTTAAGCCCTCCTTTAAAAGAACTTTTTCCAATTTTTGGAAAAATCTTTTGCTGCCTTCCTTCCCTGAGAAATCCTAGAGAGAGAGAGAGTTGGGAGAGAGAGAAGAGATCTTGTGAGGGGGAGTTAGTGAGGGATTCACTAAGGTTGCTCCAAGCATGGATCAGAGTCGTCTTCTCCGCTCGTCGTCTGTCGTCTAGTCGGTGTTCTTCATGGGAGGATCGTTCGCAAGAAGATCCGGGTTCTCTGCCCGCTTCAGGAGGAAGCGAAAGGAGTTTGTGGGTTCTCTGCCCGCTTCATGTGGAAGTAAAAGGAGTTCGAAGGTTCTCTGCCTGCTTCAGGAGGAAGCGAAAGGAGGTCAGGTTCTTTGCCTCACCGTGCGGTGAAAAGGAGGTGTTTTGTACAGGCTTCTCCGCCTTGCTGTGGGAGCAAAGGGAGAGTCACTTTCGTTTAGTGCAATACCCGGAGGGGAGGCTCCAGGGAGTGGACGTAGGTCAAGTTGACCGAACCACTATAAAATCTGGTTCGCTTTTCTGATTCTGTTTTGCATTTTACTTTTCAATATAAACTGCTTGGGTGAATATCGTTGGTTGATCTTTTCGTTATTGTTTACTTATTTCCGCTGCTAAGTATCGAAAAGATTTTTGTAGTTATCGTGAAATTTTTAAATAACCAATTCACCCCCCCTCTTGGTTAGCCTCGGGACTAGTTCACTAGGGCTTAACATCCCTTTCAAACTTTCAAGTGGTATCAGAGCGGGATTCAAAATTTCTGTTTAAAAACTTTTGAATTTGATCCAATGGCTAACTGTAACAATCGTAATACTGCTGAAGGTTATTCTATTACTAGACCACCGTTGTTTGACAATATTCCTTTTGATTTTTGGAAAACACGCATGTCTACTTTTCTGCAATCTATTGATTATCGCATGTGGATGTTAGTTAAGGATGGATACGAACCACCTTTTCGAATGATTAACAATGTGAAAACTGAATTGCCGTTTACTGATTGGACGTTTGATGATCGTGATTTAGCACAGTTGAATGCAAAATGTTTGAACTGTTTCTTTTGTGCTTTGAAATCTGAAGGCTATATGCGTGTTTCTACTTGTACAACGGGAAAGGAAATCTGGGATAGGTTATGTATAACATACGAAGGTACAACTGAAGTCAAACAATCTAGGTTAAACATCTTGTTACATGATTACAAACTTTTTCGCATGAAACCTAGTGAGACTATTTCAGAAATGTACACAAGGTTCACTCAGATTGTTACCTCTTTGCATGCTTTAGGTAGAGAACTTACCAACTACGAAAGAGTGAACAAGATTCTTAGATGTTTGCCTGCTTCTTATGATGCTAAGATTACTGCTATTACTGAATCCAAAGATTTAAATACTTACTCTATTGACAGCTTTCTTGGATCACTCATTGCTTACGAGCAAGGGGTGAACCAAAGGCAACTTGATGCAGGTGAACGCAAGAAAGAGAAGACCGTGGCACTAAAGGCCAAAGATTCAGATGCTAGCACTTCCGGGTCTGATAGCGATGAAGTTGCCTTAATCACAAGGCAATTCAAAAGCTTTCTAAGGAAGAAACACAAGAACTATCAGAAGTGGAACAAGGGTAAGTTCAATAAAAACTTTAAGGGTTCATCTGAATCGGTTTGTTTTGAATGCAGGAAGCCTAGACACATTAAGGCTGATTGTCCAACACTGAAAGCTCACCCAAGCAAGGAGAAGAGTGAGGAGAAACCAAAGTTCAGAAAGGACAAGAAGTGGATTCAGAAGGCGTTCTGGGCAGACTCTGCATCTGACACTTCTGAGACTGAAGCTGAAGAGGAGGAAACAAACTTGTGTCTGATGGCGGATGATCACCCTGGTCAGTCTGACCAGGAAGAGGTATGTGAGCTTACTTACGATCAGTTATTTGAAGTTTCTGAAAAGATTCATACATCGTATAGGAAGCTTAAGAAAACCCATGCTAGTTTGAAATTAGATTATCTGACTTTGCAAAAAGAGCATGAAGTGTTGATTAAGGATCATTCCACCATTGATAGCAATCACATGTCTTTACTAGATGAGTTTGATAAACTAAATAAAAAGCATTCTGATTTAATTGTTGAGCATAACTTGTTAAAAACATCGCATGGTGAATTAGAACTTGCTTTTAAGAAAGTGAATGATTTGGCATCTGAGTTAGAAAGTATTGAAAGTGCAAAAATGTTTGAAATTGGAAGTTTAAACAAACACATTGAGTTTTTGAAAGTGAAAATCAGTGCTTTTGAAAATAACAAAACACCGCCTACTTTTGAACAATTTTATGCACCACCACCTTTTAAAAATTCTGTTGCAAGTTCATCAAAGAATGTTTCATATACTACTAGGAAGAGGCACTATCACTCATGACGTTTAGTTAATCCTTTTCCTGGTGTTAGATGTTTTTCATGTGGCATGTTAGGACACATATCACACACTTGTACTGTTCACCGTAGTACACATTGGGTGTGGAGACCCAAACTGCCTGTTGCACAGCACAGCACGCATGCATCGTATTCTTCTTTTAATAAGAAGGAACCCAAACCTGTTTGGGTTCCTAAGACTGACATTTGATGATTTTGTAGGTGTGCTCTCACACAAGACCTTGTGAGAGCATGTGGTACCTGGACAGCGGATGTTCTAGACATATGACTGGAGATACAAATCAGTTCATTTCGCTGGAGGCCAGAGCTGGAGGCAAGGTTACACTTGGAAATAACACCACCAGGAAGGTGGTAGGCACAGGTATAATTGGTGATTCAAAGAACTTTATGATTGATAATGTTTTGCTTGTAGATGGACTGAAACACAACCTACTGAGCATCAGTCAACTCTGTGACAAGGGATACAGCATCAAATTCCTGCCCACTGGCTGCATTTTAAGCTTAAATGATGAAGTTGTTTTGCAGGGGCAAAGGATCAACAACGTCTACAAGCTGGATGTAAGTAGCATTAAATCTGATAATTCAATTTGCTTAAAAACTGCTGCTGATGAGTCTTGGTTATGGCATAGGAGATTGTGTCATGCCAGTATGAAAACCCTTAGGATAGTCACCCAAAAGGACTTAGTTAGAGGTGTGCCCAAGCTTAAGTTCACTAAGGATCACCTGTGTGATGCCTGTCAGTTGGGGAAGCAAGTCCAGTCCTCTTTTCACTCTGTTAAGGATATTAGCATCTCTAGACCTTTAGAAGTTCTTCACATGGACCTCTTTGGACCCATTAACACTGCCAGCTTAGGGGGGAGAGTCTATGGGTTTGTGATTGTAGATGATTATTCAAGGTTCACTTGGGTTAAGTTTTTGTCACACAAATCTGAGTCATTTGATGAGTTTAGATCTTTCTCTACTTGGATTCAGAAGAAGTTAGGATGTGAGATTATTACCATCCATAGTGATCACGGAGGGGAGTTTGAAAATGAAAGATTTGGAAGTTTTTGTGAGGATCATGGGATTAGTCACAATTTTTCAGCTCCTAGGACCCCTCAGCAGAACGGGGTAGCTGTAAGGAAGAACAGGACCTTAGTGGAAGCCGCTAGAGCCATGCTTGCCGAGTATTCACTTCCAAAATACTTTTGGGCTGAAGCGGTGAACACTGCCTGTTATGTGCTGAATAGGGTGAATGTGAGAGTAAAACTGAACAAGACACCTTATGAGATCATTAAGGGTAGAACACCAAATCTGTCCCACCTTCATGTCTTTGGCTGTAAGGTTTTCATTCTGAACAACGGGAAGTCACCCTTAGGAAAATTTGACCCCAAATCTGATGAAGGAGTGTTCTTAGGATATTCAAGTGTGGGGAAATCCTTTAGGGTGTTCAATAGGAGGACTTTGGTGGTGGAAGAAACAACCCATGTAGTGTTTGATGAATCTGATCCTAAGGAGTTTAGATCTGAAGTAGAAGATGAAGAGATTGTTGAGGCTACCCAAGGAGTTGGAAATATAAATTTTGAAGAAAGGGTAGAACCTCAAACAGAGTTGCCTAGAGATTGGAGATATTCTTCGAGTCATCCTAAAGAACTGATCTTAGGAGACCCTTCTGAAGGTGTTAGGACTAGGCATGGACTTAGGAAGGAAGTAAACCATTCTGCCTTTATCTCAATGACTGAACCCACCAACATCAATCAAGCCTTGTCGGATGAGTTTTGGATTTTAGCTATGCAGGAAGAATTGAATCAATTTGTAAGGAATGATGTTTGGGAGTTAGTAGAAAGACCTAGAAACCAAAGTATTGTGGGAACCAAGTGGATCTTTAAGAATAAGATGAATGATTCTGGTGTGGTGGTGAGAAATAAGGAAAGATTGGTGGCTAAGGGGTATAATCAGATAGAAGGGATAGATTTTGAGGAAACTTTTGCCCCTGTAGCTAGATTGGAAGCCATTAGAGTGCTACTAGCCTTTGCCTGTTACAAGGGATTTAAGCTGTTTCAAATGGATGTCAAGAGTGCCTTTTTAAATGGGGTAATTAAAGAAGATGTTTTTGTAGAACAACCCCCAGGTTTTGAGAGTTCCCAATATCTAAATCATGTCTATAAATTAAAAAAGGCCTTATATGGATTGAAACAGGCACCCAGAGCTTGGTATGAGAGGCTTAGCACATTCCTGTTAGAAAGAGAGTTTGTTAAGGGGAGCGTAGACACCACCCTTTTTCTGAGGAGATTAGGAGATGACTTACTCATTGTCCAGATCTATGTTGATGATATAATTTTTGGATCTTCTGATAAATACTTATGTGAAGAGTTTTCTAAAATAATGAGTAAAGAGTTTGAGATGAGTATGATGGGAGAATTGTCTTACTTTTTGGGGTTTAGCATAAGGCAAACGGATGATGGAACCTTTCTCAATCAATCAAAATACACTAAGGACATTTTGAAGAAATATGAAATGGACAAAGCCAAGCCAATCAATACTCCCATGCCCTCCTCAGTTCAGTTAGATAAGGATTCAAATGGATAATCTGTTGATCAGAAGAAGTATAGAGGGATAATAGGGTCACTGCTTTACCTGACTGCTAGCCGACCTGATATCATGTTTAGTGTCTGTCTTTGTGCTAGGTTTCAGGCTGATCCTAAAGAGTCCCACCTGACTGCTGTTAAGAGAATTCTTAGATATCTTTTAGGGACCCCAAACCTAGGAATTTGGTACCCTAGGCACAGCACCTCTTTTGAGATCATTGGATATTCTGACTCTGACTTTGCAAGGTGTAGGGTGGATAGGAAGAGTACCTCTGGGACTTGTCAATTCATAGGACAGTTGTTAGTCTCCTGGTCCAGTAGAAAACAGAACTCAGTTGCACTTTCCACTGCTGAAGCTGAGTACATTGCCTTAGGGAGTTGTGTGGCCCAAGTTCTTTGGTTGAAGCAGCAAGTCTTGGATTTAGGAGTACCTGTTGGCATAATTTCTGTTCTGTGTGATAATACTAGTGCCATCTGTATCTCTAAGAATCCAATCCAACATTCTAGGACCAAACACATTGATATTAGGCATCACTTCATTAGGGACCATGTTACAAAAGGGGACATTGAGCTACACCATGTAGCAACTGAAAATCAGCTGGCTGACATATTCACTAAACCACTGGCCTTTGACTCATTCAGCATGTTGAGAACCAGATTTGGAGTGATTGATATAAATGCTTGATTCTGATGACTGTTGATTTATGATTGTTATGATTGGTATTCTGATTTCGGTTATTTAGTTTTTTGTATTCTATTTTCTGATTTCTGTTAGTTAGTTTTTGTATTCTGATTTCTGATTTTTGTTAGTTAGTTTTGGTTTGATTATTTGCTTTCAGTTGATTTTATTTCTTCTGCTGATTTCTGTGTTACCCTTTTTTTGTTAGTTTGATTTGAGTATTTACTTTGCTATGATTTTCTACCTGTTTTTATTTATTTACGGGTTCATATCTTGCACTTACTGTTTTATGCTTTTCAAGATCTGATCACCGCTCACTACTTCTGGTGATCTGAATTTTTGACTGGGAGTTTTTACCTTGTTTTGGTTTGGAAGCTGATAAGCAGTGATTGACTTCGCTGAATCTGTTAAAGGGAAGAAACATTGATAATTGTTTCTCTTCCTCTAACTCCTTTACTGGTGTATAGTTTCTTTTGAATAAAAATCCTTTTCAAAATTAAAATGTTAGTTTTTGAAATAGAGATTATTTTATCTTCCTACAGTAATCTGCCTCATATCAATAGTGTTTTTCAAAGTCTTGAGTCACTAGTTTGATTTTCTAAACCAAGTGATTGCATTTATCATATGTTGTATAGATTTTGTTTTGTGAATCGTTCTTCCTTACTGCGGAGAGTCATCTCCTATGTCTGGATGATAATCTCACAGCTGAGACTCTTTAATGATTATGAAAAGGAGAAAGCTTATAAAAGATGCGCAGTGCGCCAGATAATTTGAAAAAGAGGCATAAAATGAGCCCAAAACTGAAAAGATGCAAAATTGCCAAATTGGATACACAAAGTGTATCAAAAATCAAAAGATGCGCAAAGCACCAACCAATTTGAAAAAGAGGCATAAAATGAGCCCAACACAAGCTTTCTTTCCTTTCAGATTATTAAATGTCTTAGAAAAATCTGTGCGCCACTTAATATTTTTAAAAGCTTGAGTCTTGAAAATCCTGATTTCTGATTTTTTACTTTGTAACACTATTATATCAGATATTTTTCTGGAACGAGGCTTGAAAGGATTTCTTTTCAAATCTAATGTCTTTTATTCTGAATCGGATTTTTGTGTTGGAAGAGGTTTGCATCGATAAGGTGCCCGGGGTCGGAGTTACGAAAGTTGATTATTTCCAACCTTTTTTGGATTTCAGCGCTGTCAATTGTCCTGTCATTGGTTTTTGAATCTAAAATAAATATGTTTTATTTTATGTTTTATTTCCGTGTTATGTTTTTCCCTCCTCCTTTTTGTGATGTCAAAAGGGGGAGTCAGTTGTAGTCGTGTCTGTTTCTATTTTCTGAGTCAATATTTCCTGTATTGTTTTAGCTGTTAAATGAAAATTTAAAAAATATTTGTTTGTTTGATCTCCTAGTTTACTTTTACTGTCAGACTACTTTACAAATGTTTGCCATCATCAAAAAGGGGGAGATTGTCGCAAATCTGGTTTTGATGATGACAAACATGTTTCCAGTGTGTTTTGCTTGGCTAATCTGTTTCAGGCACAAAAGACCGCGAGCCACTCAAGCCAACTCAAGATCGGGTCCAAGTGTGTCAAATGTATGATTTTTCCTTTTATTGAGTTGATTGTAATGTAACTGATTTCCTAGCTAAGTAACCTTGCACACACACACTCAGGGAGAGAGATTAAGTGAATTAGAGTTTCTGTTAAAAATTTGTTCAGATCGTCCTGGACGATATCCACATCGTCCTGGACGATCCAGTTAAAACAGAAACCCTAATTAGGGTGACTAAGTTAAGAAGGTCTGATTAAGCAGATCGTCCTGGACGATCTTTGGATCATACGGGACGATATTCTCAAATCAGAAATTCCCAGCCGCCAGATTAAGTTAGGCAAGTTTTATTTTAAGTATTTTGGTCTGATCGTCCCGGACGATACGTGTATCGTCCTGGACGATTCACTACAATCATGCCTAAATTAGTCTGGTAATTAAGGAAAGCAATTAATGTTTAATTGATACGATCACATCATCCTGGACGATCGCAGGATCGTCCCGGACGATCGTGATCGTCTTGTGCATTTCAGCTGTACGTCCAGAACTATGTACAGGACGATTTGGGGCCTTTTTGAACTAATCGTACCGGACGATTACCCTATCGTCCGGGACGATCAAGTCATTTTTTGGTCGTCCAGCAAAGATTTCTCTGGACGACCCGAACTGTCTTCTGGACGATTTCCTTCAATTTGAACTAATCGTCCCGGACGATCGCAGGATCGTATGGGACGATATGAACAACTTTTTCTACTGATCTTCCAGAAGAGCCAGATCGTCCAGGCTGAAACAGCTGAATTTGAACTGATCGTACAGGACGATCTACCGATCGTCCTGGACGATCTTGGCCGACAAGTTGAGATTTAGGGCAAATTTTAAGCCCTCCTTTAAAAGAACTTTTTCCAATTTTTGGAAAAATCTTTTGCTGCCTTCCTTCCCTGAGAAATCCTAGAGAGAGAGAGAGTTGGGAGAGAGAGAAGAGATCTTGTGAGGGGGAGTTAGTCAGGGATTCACTAAGGTTGCTCCAAGCACGGATCAGAGTCGTCTTTTCCGCTCGTCGTCTGTCGTCTAGTCGGTGTTCTTCGTGGGAGGATCGTTCGCAAGAAGATCCAGGTTCTCTGCCCGCTTCAGGAGGAAGCGAAAGGAGTTTGTGGGTTCTCTGCCCGCTTCAGGTGGAAGCAAAAGGAGTTCAAAGGTTCTCTGCCTGCTTCAGGAGGAAGCGAAAGGAGGTCAGGTTCTCTGCCTCACTGTGTGGTGAAAAGGAGGTGTTTTGTACAGGCTTCTCCGCCTTGCTGTGGGAGAAAAAGGAGAGTCACTTTCGTTTAGTGCAATACCCGGAGGGGAGGCTCCGGGGAGTGGACGTAGGTCAAGTTGACCGAACCACTATAAAATCTGGTTTGCTTTTCTAATTCAGTTTTGCATTTTACTTTTCAATATAAACTGCTTGGGTGAATATCGTTGGTTGATCTTTTCGTTATTGTTTACTTGTTTCCGCTGCTAAGTATCGAAAAGATTTTTGTAGTTATCGTGAAATTTTTAAATAACCAATTCACCCCCCCTCTTGGTTAGCCTCGGGACTAGTTCACTAGGGCTTAACATCCCTTTCGAACTTTCAAAGGATTGAAATTAGGACATTAATTGTTGGGGTAGGAATATGCCCATCATAAAGGATCGAAACTAAGAGATCATATGATGGGGCAGGAATATGCCTGTTACAAAGGATCAAAACTTGGAGATCATATGATGTGGTAGGAATATACCCATCACAGAGGATCAAAATTGGTAGATCATTTGAAGCGGTAGGAATATGCCAATCATAAAGGTTTGTAACTGTAAGATCATATAAAGGGGTAGGAATATGCCCATCATAAGGGATCGAAATTAGATGATCATTTAATGGGGTAGGAATATGTGCATCAAAGAAGATCAAAACTAGGAGATTGTATGACGTGGTAGGAATATGCCCATCATAGAGGATCGAAACTAGAAGATAATATAATGGGGTAGGAATATACCCATCATAGAGGATCAAAACTAGGAGATAATGTGATGGGGTAGGAACATGCCCATCATGAAAGATCAAAATTGGGAGATTGCTTGATGGGGTACAAATATGCCCATCACAAAGGAATATTAATGGGAGTTCGTACGATGGGGTAGGAATATGCCCATCACAGAGGATCAAAACTAGGAGATCATTGGGTAGGAATACACCCATTATAAGTTAGAAGGCCAACGTGCTCTACGGTTCATCCCCATGCTTTTAAAGTTTATAAGTTTCCTAATTAAGGTGAAGTTTCATGTTATCGAAGATGATACTTCTTATAAGGCTCTCTTAGGAAGGCCTTGGATTCATGAATGAAATGGTGCCCTCTACCCTGTACCAATGTATGAAGTATATGAGGAATGATGTAGAGTATTCCATTTATAGGGATAGTCAATCCTTTTCCATGCATGAGGTCTCTATTTATGATGATGTCGAGCATTACATGCCTCAAAAGACTTATAAACCTCCTCCTACTTAGTCAACAGTAATACCTACTAGTATTATATAGGGTCCTACGTAGTCACCTGCATAGGGTCCTATACAATTACCAGAATAGGGACCATCACAGGTTGGTATTGGGGTAGATATTTCCATTATAGATTATGTTGGGTCTCCTTTCAAGCTCGTAGTTGGGTAAGACATTCCCCCTAGTAGAGGTAAGGGAGGATGAGGTAGAGGTAAAGATAGAGAGTTGACTCACTCATCACAAAACTATGACACTCAAATCTCTCCTCCCTCGCATCTATACACTTCCTCCTTGACTGTCGAGTCTGACTCTTCGGATGATGAGATAATTAATGTTCCTCATTGTTCAGTTCCCTTGCCAGCACCAGGTTTCACTGATTATAGTTTGCTCCCTACCTTTCATAGGTACTTGATACCTGAGGATGGTTTAGTTATTGATAGTAGCTCAGACGAGAAAGTAGACTCTCGATGTCAGATTACTACCAAGAAATACCTTTCCCATCAGATGTGTAGAGTAAGAGTCAAAGAGTCTCATCAAGGATCTATAGTTACACCTTCCACTAGTAATGGTGGCTCACTACAGACTAGCAAGCATTATGTACCCTTAGTATACGAATGCTTTATGCCACCATGAGCTAGTGAGTGTGCCTCCTTATCCCATAGTGTAGGTGCCCCACTAGGTCCATAGAGTCAGGGTCCTACGGAGATCACTATGGGTGAGGAGATTATAGATACACCTTATCACTTTTCTCCATTTGTGGAAGGCTATATTGAGTGGGGTGTCATTCCTTTGACTTGGTCTAATGAATGAGCTAAATATCAAGCCCATATTTGGCAAACTGACATACTTCAAACCTATCAAGGCTTGGGTTATATTGAGAAGGGTTAGTCTACTCGTGCCAATATTTATGCTATCTATCATTTGTATCTAGTTATTTCTCCTGCCCATGAAGAAGACCCGGATGACGTTGAGGATAGAGTACTTAATGCACTGTGGGAGTTTGAGGATGGCACCACTTTCTCCATGGACTAACTGTATCAGGTTAACTTATGGACTGAATCAGATCCTAGGCCTATTTTGTATAGCACCTTACTATTGGATTAGACGCTCAAGAATACATCAAGTTACTATCAAAATGTAAAGACTTCTTTGCCTAGTATTATACTAAAATGCTTGGTTTAAACCCAGAGGTAGCAGTTCACAAGCTAACTATGAAGTTTTATATAGTCCCTGTAAAGCAATCACCTTATAGGATGAGATTGGTGATTGAACAATAGGTGATCATTGAAAATAAGAAGCTTATAGAAGCTGGTTTTATCTATGAAGAAAAGTATCCTACTTGGCTCCCCAACATCATTCCAGTCTGGAAGAAGAGTGGATAAATTTGTGTCTTCATTAATTTCCATGATTTGAATAAGGCATGCCCTAAAGATAATTTCCCTTTTCCTATCTCCAAGCTTATGGTGGATATAGCTTCATCCCATAGCATATTCTCCTTCATGGATGGTTCATCTGGTTATAACCAAATAAATATAGACCCTAAGTAGGAGAAGTTTACTACATTTCATACACCGATAGATATGTTTTGTTACAAGATAATGCCCTTCTATCTCAAGAATACCAGGGCCACCTATCAGAGTGTCATGACTGTTATATTTGATGAGATGATGCACGAGCAAGTTGATTGCTATATGGATGATCTAGTGGTTAAAAATAAGGTCCATGGAGATCACCTTTGAGATATATAAATCATTTTGAGCGCCTATATAAGTATGATCTCAAAGTTTGATAGGGATATTAAGCCCTTGTGAACTAGTCCCGAGGCTAACTAAGATGGGGGGATGAATTGGTTATTTTAAAAAATTCATGAGCAAAAATGATTTAGCAAAATCTTTTTGAATATTTTAACACAATTATAGTTTCATGATGATGTATAGATGTTAACGATAAAGAATTAATCATCACAATCACACAATCAACAACGGAAAAATAAGTATAGAAAATAATCAGAAAGAACACACCAAATTTTATAGTGGTTCGGTCAACTTATCCTACGTCCACTCCTCGGAGCCTGCCCTCTGGGTAATGAACTAACACTAAGTGACTCTCCTTCTGCTCCCACAGTAAGGCAGGGAAGCCTATATAAAACTCCTTTCAACCAACCCGGTGAGGAAGAAAACCTACACTCCTTTCGCTTCCTCCTGAAGCAGGAAGAAAGCCTAGACTCCTTTCACTTCCTCCTGAAGCAGGCAAAGAACCTGGATCTCCTTGCGGATGATCCTCCCACAGAGACCCCGACAAGATAAGAGATGACAACTGGAGAAGATGACTCAGATCCAACTTGGAGCAACCTTTGTGAATCCCTCACAAACTCCCCCTCACAAGATCCTCTCTCTCTCTCTCCCAAGCTCTCTCAAGGTTTTCTCTGGAAAGGAAAGTGGCAAAAGATTTTACTTATTGAAAGAAAAAGATCTTAAATAGGAGTGCTTAAAAATTACCCTAAATCTCAACTTGCCTTCGAAGATTGTGCAGGACGATCGATCGATCGTCCTGTATAATCAGTTTAAAATCACATGTATCAGCATGGATGATCTGGTTCCTCTGGACAGTTAGTAGATAGAATTTGTTCTGATCGTCCCATACGATGATGTGATCGTCAGGATGATTAGTGTAAATTAAGAATTTCATCCAGTAGATAGCTCTGGTTGTCCAGGGGAACTTGTGTTGGATTATCTCAAAATGATTTATTCGTCCAGGATGATGTGTACATCATCCTGTACGATTAGTTCAAAAATGACAAAATTATCCTGCACACAGCTCAGTTCGTATAACCAAAACATCCTTGATGATCTTAAAATGACTTAATTGTCCAGGATGATATCACGACCATCCCATATGATTAGTTTGGAATATCGTCCAGCATATTTCTCAGATCAGCCAGGTGAAGTGCTCTAGACGGTCGAGATTTTTGTATATATCATCCAGGATGATCTTGCGATCATCCAGGTTATATGATCGTATCAATTAAAATTTAATTGCTTTTCTTAATCACTAGACTAATTTAGGCATGATTATAATGAATCATCAAGGATGATACGCATATCGTCCTAGATGATCGGACCAAATCTCTAAAATAAAATGCTTACCTAACTTAATCTAGCGGTTGAGAATTTTTGATTTGAGCCTATCGTCCTATATGATATGTGTACCATCCAAGATGATCTGCTTAATCCAATTGACTTAAGCATGGTTGCCCTAATTAGAGTTTCTATTTTCACTAGATCATCTAAGATGATATGCATATCGTCCATAATGATGTAAACAAAATTTGAAATAGAAAACCTATCTCACTAAAACTCTCCCCCTGAGTGTGTGTGTGCAAGGTTACTTAGTTAGGGGATCAATTACATTACATTTTACTCAAGAAAGGGAAAAATTATAATTTAAACACATAGGGACCCGATCTTGAGTTGGCTTGGATTATATTTAATCTTTTTAGCCTGAAATGTTAGTCAACCAAAAATAGTACATAGAAATATTTGTTATCATCAAAATTATAATCCTTAAATCCAGATTTGCAACATTCTCCCTCTTTTTATGATGGAAAATATTTACTTAGTAGTTGCAAATCAACCAGATTGCAGTAATTAACGCACATGCGAGAGAAGATAAACTTTACTAATCATTGATAACCAATGACATACAATACAACAAATAAAACTACTATAATACAAAAATAATAAAGGAAACTACTAGGAACATAAAAATAACTCCCCCTTTTGACATCACAAAAAGGAGGAACAGAAAATACAACAAAGTAAAACATCATAAATAAAGTAAAATAAATTACCTAATAGAGAGGCAGATCCTAATCAGATGGAGGAGGTGGTGGTGGATGAAAGTAGCTGTGAATGGTGGCAAACTGCTCACCAAACCAGGCCATATCCCGGTCATGCTGCTATTTTTGGTGAGTCATGTAAGAATTGAAGCGAGCAACATCCTCAGCGTGCTGCTGCTCCTGGGAAACCACATAGGAGTCAAAGAAGGCCTCCCACTGAAGAAAATGCTGCACTAAGTGATCTAGGGGTGATACAATATGAAGAGGAGCAGGTGTAGTAGGTTTAGTTGGCTCAGGAGCAGCCTTCCCCTCTTCTCCCTCAACATCTGTTGCGGGCTCTGGATGAAGTCTAATACTGTGGAGAGTATGAAAGGACCTGTTGGAGAAGAAGATAGGTGGGATTCTTGCTGGATCTGGATATTGAAAGTTGTATTTTATTTTAAGGGCATAGTGGATGAGATTTCCTAAAGCTAGATTGCGGCGTCTCCTGTGGCCTGGATCCCTAATGGTCGTCAGTTGTTCAATGTAGCAAAAAATTAAATCAATAGCATTAAATTCACGATGGGCCATGATGTAGTAGGTAGTGATGGAGAGCAAAGGAGTGATGTGGATGCACCCCAGCTTTAGGAATGATGAAGGAGCAAAGGACATGTTGAATTGTCCTAGCATCCTAGACTAGGGAGGAACAGGCTTAGTCATGGAAATGGGCATTGGTATTTCTAAGGAAGTAGTTGGGGACACTCCAATCAAAGTTAGGGTCAGAGGCTAGAATATGAAATTTATTGCCAGAAGTAGATAGTTGAAGAATGTTATGAAAGTCCTGGAGGGTTAATTCGATAGGTCATTGATTCACAAAGGACTGTAGGGCTGAGTAATCAGAGGTGATGCGAAGATTGGCAAAGAAAACCCTAAGGAGTTTAGTGTTGAAGGGAAAAGCCAAAGAAAGAATGAAGGTGAGGGATGTGTGAGTGAACAGATCCCGTACCGGATAGGTGAGGGTCCGAGGATTCACAGTTTTGGAGATTGTGATCCCAGTATCAAGATATCATTGAAAGGCAGCTTAATCTGCCGCATCAGGAAAGTAGGGATCAATATTTCCCCAGGAGGAACTGGCACCTTGTTGCCTGGATCTTTTACCACCAGCCATTAAAAAAGGATTGTAGGAAGGATTGGAAGAGAATGTGTGAAAAAATTTTAAAGAAAATGGCTGTTAAAATAGAATTCGACCGGATCATCCAGGATAATTGCAGGATCGTCTAGGATGATAGGAGTAATAAAAATATCCAGGCCGATTGGTCAAAAAGGTAGTCTGATCGTCCAGGATGATTAGACACGGGCGATCGTACTAAGGAGTATAGCCGGATGACCGTTGATGAAAAGTATCATCTCGAATGATTTCGTGGATCGTCTAGGATGATATTAAATTAATGAATCAGATGGGCCGAATTTAAATCGTCCAACTACTGCCATGTGGATCATCCAGGACGATGCGGTGGATCGCCAGGGATAAACACCAATAATTGGTGCATCTCAACCGTTTGATCATGATGGGGATGATTTTAATGGATCATCCAGGATGAAGTATGAGTCATCCAAGTTGAAGAGAATCGTCCAGGATGATCTTGTGATCATCCAGGATGATGTGAAGAAAAAGTGAAACAGATGAAGGATGGAGAGGAAAGATCAAGGATCCTAAAAACACACAAAAAGGAAAAATCCAAACTCAAATCAAATAAAAAATAGTAACGGGAAAAATAATAGTGAAAATAATAATTTTTTTTTGTTTTTGATCAGCTCTAGTAATGAGAATTTTCACTGATTTTAAATTCAAATGCTAATAAGAAGAAAATCGACAACACTAAAATCTAGAAAAAGTTAGAAAATCAACTTTCATAACTCCTATCTCGTACACCTTACAGGTTCATATTCCTTTCAAACAATAGTCTAATTTAGAAGAAAAGAAGTAGATTTGAAAAGAGATCATTTGAAGCCTCATTCCAGAAAAATATCTGATATAATAGTATTACAAATTAAGGAATCAGAAACTATGATTTTTTGTCTCAAGCTTTTAAAAATTTTAAGTTGCACATAGATTTTTCTAAGACATTTAAAGATCTGAAAGGGAATAAAACTTGGTGCTTTATGGGCTCATTTTGTTCCTCTATTTCAAATTTTTGGCGCTATTTGTACATCTTTTGATTTTTTGATACACTTTGTGTATCTTTCCAATTTGGCGACATTACGCATCTTTTCAGCTTTGGGCTCATTTTGCACCTCTTTTCATTTTGGCACTCTTTACGTATCTTTTACAAGCTTACTTCCTTTCATAATCGATAAAGAATCTCAGTTGTGAAATTACCTTCCATACATAAGAGAGGACAAAACTCACTCTCTACAATATGGAGGAGTAATTCATAGAATAAAAACCATACATCATATGATAAGTGTAATCACCTGATTAAGAAAAATATAATAATCATCCATAACTTTAAAAATATTATTCATATGAGGTAGATTACTGTAGGAGGATAAAATAGATCTCTATTTCAAAAACAAACTTTTTTTTTAATTTTGAAGAAGTTTTTTATCCAAAAGAAAAAATACACCAATAAAGGAGTTAGAGGAAGAGAAACAATCATCAATGTTTCTTCCCTTTAATAGATTTAGTGGAGTCAATCACTGCATATAAGCTTCCAAAAAAAAATAAGGCAAAAATCTTAGTCAGACATCTAATTTATTAGTAGTAGTGAGCAGTGATCAGATTAAAAAAAATACAAAATCAAGAACAAGTAGAAAATCACATCAAAATAAATACTCAAATCAGCAAAAAATACAAACACTAAAAAAATCAACAAAAAATACAAACCAATAGGAACAGATAATTAAATCAAACAAAGAACTAATAGAAATAAAATGAAAAATAGACAATTTAGAAATCAGCGGTCATCAGAATCAAGCATTTATGTCAATCACACCCAATCTGGTTCTCAAAATACTAAATGAGTCAAAGGCCAGTAGTTTAGTAAAGATGTCAGCTAGTTGATTTTTAGTTGCTATATGATGTTGCTCAAAGTCCCCATTTGTAACATGGTTCCTAATGAAGTGATACCTTATGTCTATGTGCTTGGTCCTAGAATGTTGGATTAGACTCTTAGAAATGCAGATGGTACTGGTGTTATTATATAGAACTAAAATTGTGCCAACAGGTAATCCTAAATCCAAAACTTATTGCTTCAACCAAAGGACTTGGGCCACACAACTTCCTAAGGCAATATACTCAACTTCAACAGTGAAAAGTGCAACTGAGTTCTATTTTCTACTAGACAAGGAGACTAAAGACTGTCCTATGAATTGGCAAGTTTCAGAAGTGCTATTTCTATCCATCCTATATCCTACAAAATCAGAATCAGAATATTCAATAATCTCAAACGAAGTGCTGAGCCTAGGATACCAGATCCCTAGGGTTGGGGTCCCTAAGACATATCTAAGAATTCTCTTAACAGTAGTCAGGAGGGACTCTTTAGGATCAGCTTGAAACCTAGCGCAAAGATAAACACTAAATATAATATCAGGTTGGCTAGCAATCAGGTAAAGTAGTGATCTAATTATTCCTCCAAACTTCTTCTGATCAATAGATTTTTCATTTGAATCTTTATCTAACTAAACAGTGGAACTCATGGGAGTGTTTGTTGCAAATCTGGTTTCAAAAAGTAAAATTTTGATGATGACAAACATATTTGTATTCTATTTTGCTTAGCTAACCCATTTTAGGTAAAAAAGATTAAAAGCAACTCAAGCCAACACAAGATCGGGTCCAAGTGTGTCTAAATGTAATGTTTTCTTTTTCTTGAGTCAAATGTAATGTAATTGATCCCCTAGCTAAGTAACTTTACACACACACACTTAGGGGGAGAACTTGAGTGAATTAGTATTTCTATTCAATTTTTGTTCAGATTATCCTGGATAATATTCACATCATCCTGGACGATCAAGTGATAATAGAAACCCTAATTAGGGTGACCAAGTTAAGTCTGTCTGATTAAGCCGATTATCCTGGATGATCCATATATCGTACGGGATAATAGGCACAAATCAGAAATTCTCAACCGCCAGATCAAGTTAGGCAAGTTTTATTTTTAAAGATTTGATCTGATCGTCCCAGATGGTACATATATCATCCTGGATGATCCAGTACAATCATGCCTAAATTAGTCTGGTGATTAAGGAAGAAATTAATATTTAGTTGATACGATCATATCATCCGGGATGATCGTAAGATCATCTGGGATGATCATGATCGTCCAGTGTGTTTCACCTGTATGTCCAAAGCGGTGATCAGGATAATTTTGGCACTTTTTGAACTAATCGTACAGGACGATATCAATATTATCCTAGGCGATCAAGTCGTTTTTAGGTTGTCTAGCACAAGTTCCTCTGGACGACCAGAGCGATCTTTTGGATGAAATTCCTAAATTTACACTAATCATCCAAGAGGATCACAGAATCGTACGGGACAATCTGAATAATTTTTTCTACTAATCGTCTAGAAATGCTAGATTGTCCAGGCTGAAATAGGTGATTTTGAACTGATCGTACAGGATGATCTATTGATCATCCTTGACGATATTGGCCGACCAGTTGAGATTTAGGGAAAATTTTGAGCCCTCCTGTAAAAGATCTTTTCTTCCAACAGGAAAAATCTTTTGCCACTTTCCTTACTAGAGAAACCTTGAGAGAGAGAAAGAACTTGGGAGAGAGAGAGAAGATATTATGAGGGGGAGTTTGTGAGGTGTTCATAAAGGTTGTTCCAGGCAAGGATTTGAGTCATCTTCTTCGATCATCTTCTCTTATCCTTAGTGTCTCTGTGGAAGGATCGTCTACAAGAAGATCAAGGTTCTCTACCTAGTTCAGGAGGAAGCAAAAAAAGGTAAGGTTCTCTGCCTGCTTCAGGAGGAAGCAAAAGGAGTTTGGGTTCTTTGCCTCACCGGGTTGGTGGAAAGGAGTTTTGTAAAGGCTTCTCCACCTTACGAAGGGAGCAGAAGGAGAGTCACTTAGTGTTAGTGGAATACCCGGAGGGGAGGCTCCGGGAACTGGATGTGGTCAAGTTGATCGAACCACTATAAAATTTGGTGTGTTCTTTCTTATTATTTTATGCGCTTTACTTTTTTATTGATGATCGTGTGATTGTAGTTATTATTTTATTTTGATAAACTTTTATACACCATCACAAAATTGAAATTATTTTTAAAACATTCAAAAAGATTTTCTAAATTATTTTTGCTCACAAATTTTTTTAAAATACCAATTCACCCCCCTCATGGTTAGCCTCAAACTAGTTCATAAGGGCTTAACAACCCTAACAAACTTTCATCTATGATGGGCATATTTCTACCCCATCATACGATCTCCCAGTTTTGATCCTCTAGGATTGATATATTCTTACTCCATTATACAATCTCCTAGTTTTGATCAACTGTGATGTGCATATTCTTACACCATCATACTATCTCCTAATTTTAATCCTCTGTGATTGGTATATTCCTACCCCATCATGCGATCTCCTAGTTTTGATCCTTTCTGATGGTCTTTTTCCTACCCCATCATATGACCTGCAAGTTTTGATTCTCAGTGTTGGGCATATTCCTACCCCATCATATGATCTTCTAGTCTTTGATGGGCATATTCCTACCCCATCAAATGATCACCTAGTTTTCATCCTTTATGATGGGCTTATTCTTACCCAATCATATGATCTCCTAGATTCAATCCTCTATGATGGGTATATTTCTACCCTATTATATGATCTCCTAGTTTAAATCCTCAATCATGGGCATATTCCTACCCCATTATACAATCTCTTAGTGTTGATCCTCTATGATAAGCATATTCTTACCCAATCATATGATCTCTTAGTTTTGATACTTTGTTATGGGCTTATTTCAAACCCATCATATGATCTCCTATTTTTGATCTTCAGTGATGGGAATATTCCTACTCCATTAAACTCTCTCCCATTTTTATTCCTCAATTATAGGATTATTCCTACCCCATCATATGATCTCGTAATTTTGATCCTCTATGATTGGCATATTCTTACCCCATCATACAACCTCCAAGTTTCGATCCTTAGTAATGGGTATATTCATATCCCATCATACGATCTCCTAGTTTTGATCCTTTTTGATGGACTCATTCCTACCCAATCATATGATCTCCTAGTTTTGATCCTTTATGATGGACTTATTCCTAACCCATCATATGATCTCCCAATTTTGATCCTCTATGTTGGGCATATTCCTACAACATCATATGATCTGCCAGTTTAGATCCTCATTGATGGTCATATTCATTCTCCATCTTATGATCTCCCAATTTTGATCCTTTCTGATAGGAATATTCCTATTACATCATACGATCTCCTCATTTTGATCCTCTATGATGGGTATATTCCTTTCCCATCATTCAATGTCCCAAATTAGGCCATCTAAGAGGGGTATATTCCTACCCCATTATATGATCTTCCAGTCTTAATTTTGTATGATTAGCATATTCCTACCCATCACATAATCTCCAAGTTTTGATTTTCTGTGATGGCCATATTCCTACCACATCATACGATCTCCTAGTTTTGATCCTCAATAATGGGCATATTCTTATCCCATAATATGATCTGCCTATTTTGATCCTTTGAAATAGGCATATTCCAATATCATCATATGATCATCAAGTCTGTGACTGCCATATTTCTACACCATCATACAATCTCCCAATTTAAATCCTCTGTGATGAACATTTTCCTACCCGATCATACAATCTCCTAGTTTTGATCCTTTGTAATTGGCTTATTCCTACCCAATCATATGATCTAAGTTTCAGTCCTCTATGATGGGTATATTCCTACCTCATTATATGATATCCCATTTTTCTTCCTCTGTGATGGGTATATTCCTACCAATCATATGATCTCCCAATTTTGATCCTCTATGATGGGTATATTTCTACACCATCATACGATCTCCTAGTTTTAATCCTTTATGATGGCCATATTGTTACCCCATCTTATGATCTCCCAATTTTGATCCTTTATGATGGGTATATTCCTACCCCTTCATATGATCTCCCAAAAATGATCCTCTATGATGGGTTTATTCTAACCCTATCAAACAATCGCTCAATTTTGATCCTCTATGATAAGCATATTCCTACCCCATCATATGATCTTCTAGTCTTGATCCTCTGTGATGGGAAAATTTTTAGCACATCATATGATCTCCCAGTTTTCATCCTCTGTGATGGGCATATTCCTTCCCCATCATACGATCTCCTAGTTTTGATCCTCTGTGATGGGCATATTCCTACGACATCATACAATCTCCCAATTTTGATCCTCTATGAATGGCATATTCCTACCCCATCATATGATCTCCCAATTTTGTTCCTCTGTGATGTACATATTCCTATCCTATTATACGATCTCCTAGTTTTGATCCTCTATGATGGCCTCTTCCTACCCTTTTATATATTCTCCCAATTTTGATCCTCTGTGATGGGCATATTCCTACCCTATTATATGATCTCCCATTTTTGTTTCACTATGTTGTGTATATTCCTAACCCATCAAATGATCTACCATTTTTGATCCTCAGTGATGGGCATATTCCTACTCCATTATATTATCTCCTAGTTTTGATCCTTTATGATGGGTATATTCCTATCCTATCATATGATTTCCTAATTTTGATCCTCTATTATGGACATATTCCTACCCCATCATATGATCTCCTTATTTTAATCATTTCTTATAGGCTTTTTCATACACCATCATATGATCACCTAGTTTTGATCCTCTGTGGTAAGCATATTCCTTACCAATTCTAAGATCTCCCATTTTTGTTCCTCTATGATGGGCATATTCCAACCCCATCCTATGATCTCCCAATTTCAATCCTCTGTGAAGGGCATATTCCTACCCCCTCAGACAATCTCCTAATTTTAATCCTTAGTGATGGGCATATTCCTACCCCGTCATATGATCTTCCAGTTTTGATCATTTAGGTTGGGCATATTCCTACCCCATCATATGATCTGCTAGTTTTTATCCTCAGTGATTATTATATTACTACCCCATCACATGATCTGCTTATTTTAATCCTCTTTGATTGATATATTCTTACCCCATCATATGATCTCCCATCTATGATTAGCAAATTCTTACCCTATCCAAAGATCTCCTAGTTTTGATCTTTTGTAATGGGCTTAATCCTACCCAATCATATGATCTCCTAGTTTCACTCCTTTATGATGGGCATATTCCTACACCAATATATAATCTCCAATTTTTGTTTCTCTGTGATGGGCATATTCCTACCCAATCATATTATCTCCTAATTTTAATCCTCTATTATAGGCATATTCCTAGCCGATCATAGGATCCTCCAGTCTTGATCCTCTATGATGGGCATATTTCTACCCCATCATATGATCTCCCAATTTTGATCCTTTATAATGGGCATATTCCTGCCCCATTATATGATCTCGTAGTTTTGATCCTCTATGATGGTCATATTCCTACTCCATCATATGATCTCCCAATTTTGATCCTCTATAATGGCCATACTCCTACCCTATCATACTATTTTCTAATAGTGTTCCCCTGTGATGGGTATATTCTAACCCCATCATATGATCTCTCAATTTTTATCCTCTATAATGGGCATATTCCTACCCCATCATATGATCTTCCACTCTTAATGATCTGTGATGGGAAAATTTCTACCCGATCATTCGATCTCCTAGTTTCGATCCTCTATGATGGGTATATTCCTACCCCATCATATGATCTCCCAGTAATATTCCTCTATGATAGGCATATTCCCAACCCATTATACAATCTCCCTTTTTCGTTCCTATATAATGGGCATAGTCCTACCCCATCATACGATCTCCCAAATTTTGATCCTTTGTGATTGGCATATTCCTACCCCATTATACGATCTACTAGTTTTGATCCTCTGTGATAGGCATATTCCTACCCCATCATGCGATCTCCTAATTTTGATCACTTTATGATGGGGTTATTCCTACCCATCATATGATCTCTTAGTTTTAATCATCAATGATGGCATTTTCCTAGCCCATTATATAATCTCCCATTTTTGTTTCACTATGATGGGCATATTCCTACCCCATCCGATAATCTCCCTATTTTAATCCTCTATAATGGGCATATTTTTATATAATCATACGATCTCCTTATTTTGATCCTCAATGATGGGCATATTCCTACCATATCATCTGATATGCCTATTTTGATCCTTAGTAATGCTCATATTCTAACCCGATCTTATGATCGCCCAATTTTAATCCTCTATAATGGGAATATTCCTACCCTATTATGCGAACTCCAAGTTTTGATCCTCTATAATTGGTATGTTCCTTCACCATCATATGATCTCCCAATTTTGACCCTCTATGATGGGCATATTCCTACCCTACCATATGATCTTCAAGTCTTAATCCTCAATAATGAGCATATTCCTACCCCATCACATGATCTCCTAGTTTTAAAATTTTGTGATGGGCATATTCCAACCCCATCATATGATCTCCCATTTTTGATCCACTATAATAGGCATATTCCTATCCCATCATATAATCTCCTAGTTTTGATCCTTTGTGATGGGCTTATTCCTACTAAATCATATGATCTCCTAGTTTTAATCCTCTATGATGGGAATATTTCTACCCCATTATATGATCTTCCATTTTTGTTTCTATGTGATGGCAATATTCCTACTCCATCATATGATTTCCTAGTTTCGATCCTCTATGATGGGTATATTCCTACCCCATCATATGGTCTCCTAGTTTCGAGCCTCAGTAATAGTCATATTCCTACCCCTTCATATGATCTTCCAGTTTTGATCTTTTGTGATTGGCATATTCCTACCCCATCATGTGATCTCCCAGTTTTAATCCTCTATGATGGGCATATTCCTACCCCATCATATGAACTCCTAGCTTTGATCCTCTATAATAGGCATATTCTTATCTCATCATATGATCTCCTAGTTTTGATCCTCTGTGATAGGCATATTCCTACCACATCACACAATCTCCTAGTTTTGATCCTTTTGATGGGCTTATTCCTACCCCCTCATATGATCTCCTAGTTTCGATCATCAGTGATGGGCATAATCCTACCCCATTATATGATCTCCCATTTTTTTCCTTCTATGATGGACATATTCCTACCCCATCCTATGATCTCCTAATTTTGATCCTCTATGATGTGCATATTTTTATACCAACATATGATCTTTTAGTTTCTATCCTTAGTGATGGGCATATTCCTACCCCTTCATACGATCTTCTAATTTTGATCCTCTATATTTGGAATATTCCTACCCCATCGTATGATCTCCAAATTTTGATTCTCAGTGATGCTCATATTCCTACCTGATCATATAATCTCCTAATTTTGATCCTTTATAAAGGGATATTCCTATCCTATCATATGATCTCCCAGTTTAAATCCTTTATGATGAGTATATTCCATCCCCATCATACGATCTCCCAATTTTGACCCTCTATGATGGGAAAATTCCTACCCTTTCATAAGATCTTCATGTCTTAATCCTCTATGATGGGCATATTTCTACCCCATTAAGATCTTCCAGTTTTTGAGCCTCTATGATTCGCATATTCTTACCCCATCATACGATCTCAGAATTTTGATGCTCTGTGATAGGCATGTTCTTACCCCATCTTACTATCTACCAATTTTGTTCTGTTGTGATGGGCATATTCTTACCCTATCATACAATCTCATAGTTTTGATCCTTTATGATGGGCTTATTCCTACCCAATTATATGATCTCCTAGTTTTAATCCTTTGTGATGGGAATTTTCCTATCCCATTATACATTCTCCCATTTTTGTTCCTCTGTGATGGGCATATTCCTACCCCATCATATAATTTCCTAGTCTCGATCCTTTGTGATGGGTATATTCCTTTCCCATCATATGATGTCTAGTTTCAATCCTCAAAAATGGGCATATTCCTACCCCTTCATATGATCTTCCAATTTAGATCCTTTATGATGGGCATATTCCTACATCATCATGTGATCTGCCAAATTTAATCCTTTGTAATGAGCATATTCCTATCTAATCTTATGATCTCCCAGTTTTGATCCTCTATATTGGGCATATTCCTACACCATCATATGATCTCCTAGTTTTGATCCTTTGTGATGGGCATATTCATACCCCATCAAATGTCCTCCTAGCTTCGATCCTCTATGATTGGCATATTCCTGCCCCATCATATGATCTCCTAGTATCAATCCCCAGTGATGGGCATATTCCTACCCCATTATACGATCTCCAATTTTTGTTCCTCTATGAAGGGCATATCTCTACCTTATCCCACGATCTCCCAATTTTTATCCTCTATGATGGAATATTTTTACCCCATCATATAATCTCTGAGTTCCTATCCTGAATGATGGGCATATTCCTACGCCTTCATATGATCTTCCAATTTTGATCCTCTATGTTGGGCATATTCTAACCCCATCGTATTATCTGCCAGTTTTGATCCTCACAGATCTTCATACTCCTACCCAATCTTATGATCTCCCAATAGTGATCCTCTGTAAAGGGCATATTCCTACCCCATCATATGATCTTCCAATTTTTATCCATTATGATGGGTATACTCCTTCCCCCTCATACGGTCTCTAAGTTTTGACCCTCTATGATGAGCATATTCCTACCCCATCTTATGATCTTTCAATCTTAATCCTTTATGATGGGCATATTCCTACCCCATCACATGATCACCCAGTTTTTATTTTCTGTGATGGGCATATTCCTACCCCATCATATGATCTCCCAATTTTGATCCTCTGTGATGGGCAGTTTCCGACCCCATCATATGATCTTCAAGGATGTGATTGGCATATTTCAACACCATCATACGAACTCCTAGTTTTGATCCTCTATGATGGGCATATTCCTACCCCATCATACGATCTACTAGTTTTGATGCTTTGTGATGGGCATTTTCTTAACTCGTTATACAATCTCACAGTTTTGATCCTTTGTGATGGGCTTATTCCTACCCTAACAAATGATCTCATAATTTTGATCCTTTATGATGGGCTTATTCCTACCCAATTTTATGATCTCCTAGTTTTAATCCTCTATGATGGGCATATTCCTACCGGTTACAAATCTGGTTTTGATGATGACAAACATGTTTCCAATGTGTTTTGCTTGGCTAACCTGTTTCAGGCACAGAAGATCATGAGCAAATCAAGCCAACTCAAGATCGGGTCCAAGTGTGTCCAATGTATGATTTTTCTTTTTCTTGAGTCAATTATAATGTAACCGATCCCCTAGCTAAGTAACCTTGCACACACACACTCAGGGGGAGAACTTGAGTGAGTTAGAGTTTCTGTTCATTTTTTGTTCAGATTGTCCTAGACGATATTCACATCATCCTGGACGATCTAGTAAAAATAGAAACTCTAATTAGGGCGACAAGGTTAAGAAGGTCTGATTAAGCAGATCGTCCTCAACGATCCTTGGATCGTACGTGACGATATGCTCAAATCAAAACTTATCAGCCGCCAGATCAAGTGAGGCAAGTTTTTATTTTAAGTTATTTGGTCTGATCGTCCCGGACGATACGTGTATCATCCTGGATGATTTAGTACAATTATGCCTAATTTAATCTGGTAATTAGGGAAAGCAATTTATTTTTTATTGATACGATCATATCGTCCTGGACGATCGCAGGATCGTCCCGGACGATCATGATCATCTAGTGCATTTCAGCTGTACGACCCAAACTGTGTACATGACAATTTGGGCACTTTTTGAACTAATCGTACAGGACGATACCCGTATCGTCCTGGACGATCAAGTAATTTTTTGGTCGTCCAGCACAAGTATCTCTGGACCACCCGAACTATCTTCTGGATGATATTTCTCGATTTGCACTAATCGTCCTGGACGATCGCAGGATCGTACGGGATGATATGAATAATTTTTTCTATTGATCGTCCAGAAGAGCCAGATCGTCCAGTCTGATGCAGCTGATTTTGAACTGATCGTACAGGATGATCTATAGATCATCCTGGACGAGTCTTGCCGACCAGTTGAGATTTAGGGTAAATTTTAAGCCCTCGTATAAAAGAACTTTTTCTTGGAATAAGAAAAATCTTTTGCCACTTTCCTTCCCTGAGAAACCCTAGAGAGAGAGAGAGTTGGGAGAGGGAGAGAGGATCTTGTGAGGTGGAGTTAGTGAGGGATTCACTAAGGTTACTCCAAGCAAAGATCAGAGTCATTGTCTCCGCTCGTTGTCTTCCGGCTAGTTGGTGTTCATCGTGGAAGGATCGTCGGCAAGTAGATCCGGGGTTCTCTGCCCACTTCAGATGGAAGAAAAAGGAGTTCGAGGTTCTCTGCCCGCTTCAGGTGGAAGCAAAAGGAGTTCGAAGGTTCTCTGCTTGCTTCAAGAGGAAGCAAAAGGACGTTGGGTTCTCTGCCTCACAATGTGGTGGAAAGGAGGTTTTGTACAGGCTTCTCCGCCTTACTGTGGGAGAAAAAGGAGAGTCACTTTCTGTTTAGTGTAATACCCGGAGGGGAGGCTCCGGGGAGTGGACGTAGGTCAAGTTGACCGAACCACTATAAAATCTGGTTTGCTTTTCTGATTCAGTTTTGTACTTTACTTTTCTGATATTAACTGCTTGGGTGAATATCTATGATTGATCTTTTCATTCTTATTTACTTGTTTCCGCTACTAAGTATCGAAAAGATTTTCATTGTTGTCGTCAAAATTTTAAATAACCAATTCACCCCCCCTCTTGGTTAGCCTCGGAACTAGTTCACTAGGGCTTAACATCCCTATCGAACTTTCAAGTGGTTTCAGAGCGGGATTCAAAATTTATGTTTTAAAAACATTTGAATTTGATCCATGGCTAACTATAACAATCGTAATACTGCTGAAGGTTATTCTATTACAAGAACACTGTTGTTTGATAATATTTCGTTTGATTTTTGTAAAACATGCATGTCTACTTTTCTTCAATCGATTGACTATCGCATGTGGATGTTAGTTAAGGATGGATACGAACCACCTTTTAGATTAATTAATAATGTGAAAACTGAACTTCCGTTTGTAGATTGGACTTTTGATGATCGTGATTTAGCACAGTTAAATGCAAAATGTTTGAACTGTTTCTTTTGTGCTTTAAAATCGGAAGACTATATGCATGTTTCTACTTATACAACAGGTAAAGAAATCTGGGATAGATTGTGTATAACAAATGAAGGTACAACTGAAGTCAAACAGTTTAGGTTAAACAACTAGTTACATGATTACGAACTTTTTCGCATGAAACCTAGTGAGACTATTTCAGAAATATACACAAGGTTCACTCAGATTGTTACCTCTTTGCATGCTTTAGGTAGAGAACTTACTAACTACGAAAGAGTGAACAAAATTCTTAGATGTTTTCCTTCCTCATACGATGCTAAGATTACTACGATCACTGAATCTAAAGATTTAAATACTTACTCTATTGACAGCTTACTTGGATCACTCATTGCTTATGAGCAAGGGGTGAACCAATGGCAACTTGATGCAGGTGAATGAAAGAAGGAGAAAATAGTGGCACTGAAGGCCAACGAGAGTGATTCTAGCTCTTCCGGGTCTGATAGCGATGATGTTGCCTTAATCACTAAGCAATTCAAAAGCTTTCTAAGGAAGAAACACAAGAACTATCAGAAGTGTAACAAGGGTAAGTCCAGTAAAAATTTTAAGGGTTCATCTGATACTGTGTGTTTCGAATGCAGGAAGCCTGGACACATAAAGGCGGATTGTCCTACACTTAAGGCTCACCCAAGCAAGGAGAAGGGTGAGGAGAAATAAATGTTCAGAAAGGACAAGAAGCAGATTCAGAATGCGTTCTGGGCAGACTCTGCATCCGACTCTTCTGAGACTGAAGGTGAAGAGGAGGAAACAAACTTGTATCTGATGGCTGATGATCACCCTAGTCAGTCGGACCAGGAAGAGGTATGTGAGCTTACTTACGATCAATTATTTGAAGTTTCTGAAAAAATTCATACATCGTATAGGAAGCTTATGAAAATTCATTTTAAGAACCAGATTAGGAGTGATTGATATAAATGCTTGATTATGATGACTGCTAATTTCTGATTGTTCTGATTATTATTCTATTTTCTATTAATTAGTTTTTGGTTTGATTATTTGCTTTCAGTTGATTTTATTTCTTCTGCTGATTTCTATTTTAGCCTAGCTGGTATTTTGATTTGAGTATTTGCTTTGATGTGTTTTTTTCTACCTGCTTTTTATTCACTGGTTCATATCTTACACTTACTGTTTTATACTTTTCAAAATCTGATCACCGCTCACTACTTCTGATAATCTGAATCTCTGACTGGGAGTTTTACCTTGTTTTTATTTGGAAGCTGGTAAGCAGTGATTGATTCCACTGAATCTGTTAAAGGGAAGAAACATTGATGATTGTTTCTTTTCCTTTAACTCCTTTACTGGTGTATAATTTCTTTTGGATAAAAATCCTCTTCAAAATTAAAATCTTAGTATTTGAAATAGAGATTATTTTATCTTCCTACAGTAATCTACCTCATATCAATAGTATTTTCAAAGTCTTGAGTCATTAGTTTGATTTTCTAAATCAAGTAATTGCATTTATCATATGATGTATGGTTTTATTTTGTGAATCATTCTTCCTTATTGTGGAGAGTCATCTCCTATATCTAGAAGATAATTTCACATTTGAGACTCTTTAATGATTATGAAAAGGAGAAAGCTTATAAAAGATGCGCAGTGCGACAAATAAATTGAAAAAGAGGCATAAAATGAGCCCAAAGCTGAAAAGATACGAAAAATTGCCAACTAAAAGGTACAAAGTGTATAAAAAATTAAAAGATACGCAAAGCGCCAAATAAATTAAAAAAGAGGCACAAAATGAGCCCAACCAAGCTTTCTTTCCTTTCAGATCGTTAAAGGTCTTAGTTTTTTTTGGGCGATTGAATGCCGTTCTTTTTATTTTAGCCTGGAATTCGTTAGGCTCTTTAAGGACCAAAAATATTTCTATTCATAACCTATATTTAAAATATTAAGATTTAAATAACATAGAAATTTAACGACCAAGGGAATAGCCGGAATCGTCTAGGGTCGCATGCATATTACTGCATCTCTCTCTCTCCTTGCTATAAGACACTTCCCAGCCTACGGTTAGAGTCCAGATAATCCGACCTATGAGGATGAGGTGCTGGATCTGGGGAAGTCTAGTCTTTTAAAAAAAAATTATTTTATAAGCCTTTTTTAAAATTTCATGCATACTAGATTTGGATACTTTAACCAGCATGCATCGCATTATAAACTTATTAAATTAAAATTTTAATTGCATTTTAGTCTAAGCATTCCACCCGACATAAGTCAAGGGGTCAATTAGGAACCTGCTCTAGATGTCGACCCCAACTTCTTAAACTTATCTTAAATAACGTCCCTGATCACTCTGCATCAAGAGACCAGACTCATGGTTTTGAAGCGCTTAAGTGGTTTAGCTGGCTCCCCAATCCAGGCTGGGGTAAGTCTAGGTTTTGCACTGCATTAGCTAGGTTCGGACTACTATGTTCCAGTGTCCAAATTTAGAGTTAGGATCCGGGACTGATTTCTTTTTGAGTCATAAGACCCCAACCTCTGGGAATATAATCCCAAATTTCTAATAAAATGTTCAATTCAAATTAAAGCATCTCTCAATCTAAAATTTAGAGCCAAACACTTAGCTTAGGTGGGGACACTTCTGAATTGTTTCAGAATCTTAAAGTGTCCCCTACCCCTCTTTCCTTGACTCAAAAATAATTGTTCAAAATTTGATCCAATCCCTTATCAAAATCCAAATTCACCTTTTCGGTATCACTCCTAGAAATCTCTAAACAAAATTTCTACCATTATTTTAAACGAAAGTTTTCGTAGGGGACTCGGATCTCCCACAATGTAATTAACTACGAGGGCTTACGCTCGTAGGAGATTTAAAACCCACAACTGATTTTTCAAAATGGATTTCTAAAATTCAAAATTTGTCTTCTTTGGGAAAATTGAATTAATGACGATCATTATCGTCGCCTTCAAATAATTGATAACAAATGATATCTTCTCCCCTTGGGGTGATATATTATTTGTCGTCATAATTTTGAATGCAAAAATAATGATCCCTCCCCTAGGCTATTATGATTAGATACTTGATAGAGCATCAAGTTAACCCTTCGGGGTTTGTATGTTGCTCTCTCTTGAATCTGATCGTCATAGATAAGGTGAAATTTTTAATCTCATTATCTGAATTCATTAAGGAACGATATCTTCGCCTCTTAAGACTATATATCATTCGTAATGATATGTTCAATTTTGAGATTAGAATCTTGAGTTAAAATTCCCAAAGAAAACTAAACTTTTCAAAACCTGCTTTCAAACTACCCAAACAACAAAGAAAATGGCGACCACGGTGGGATTGAATCTCTCTTTCCATCTTTAATAATGGTGAAATTTCATTATATCGGTAGTCTTGACTACCCTTCTTCCGTTGGCTCCTTTATCCATTTCTCCCTTGGGAAAGATAGGCTAACATCCTCTTTAATTTAAATTCATGACAGAAATAGAGGTGAAACATCTGGTAAAGTTTTGATTTTGACCTTCTGCCCCTATGTTGATTGGAGGGGCGATAGTGTTGAATCTAACCTTATTATCTCCTTTCCAATTTTATGAAATTTTTGTTATTGAGTTTGACTCAATACATAGACTTTTAAAATTGAAAGGAGTTTGGTCGATCTTTCCTTTAAGATCCCTAATTTTCAATAATGATAGCCTTAACCTCCCGTCTCTATTTTTAGTTGTGAAGTGGAGAGGGTTAGGCAACGAATTCTTTTTAGTCTTCTCCTTCCTTTGTAGGCCTTTGGGTTGAACGAAAGTCCAACGCGTTGTGTTTCAAAGTTTGGAGAAAGCTCACTTTTAATCCAAAATTGAGATCTTTTCAAAGTTCTCTTTCAAATTTCAATCCGAAATCTACACAATAATATGCTACACTACAACTCCTTTTGTGGTTTGGTATATTTTGGGAGGATTTCAATCTCTTTCAAACTCATAATTAACCTTTATCCCTTCATTATATTCCGGGTTGTAATACCTACAGCTCAGGATATATATGATAGAACATAGGTTTGTTATGATTTTTTAATTTTAAATTCACACAGTCCTGATTTCAAATCTTCCTTTCAAATTTCAGAAATTTCAATTCAAGTCAATGGCTGGCCAGTTGCTCTTTACATTTCAGAAAGGATTGACCTATGAACAAATTGATTTGGGAAATCAGATCCAGTTTGGTTTGGGCTTTAGTACCACCGAGTTGACTTTAGATGGAAAGAGCATACTTAGTCTGAATGCAGCTGAGGCTGATAGCCCTGTCTTAGAGCTAGTGCTATGACCAGTGACCGACCCTGTTGAGGCCCCCGAGATAGGATCTGTTTTTGAAAAAGGGTCGAGTTCTGGGATCCCCTTCACTAGTAAAACTCAGAAAAAGAATTACCTGAGACGAGTAAGGAGGAAGATAGCCAAGTCAAGAAAGATTGTGGAAGTTAAGACCTTAGCTCAGGTAGACCCAGAGCCTGTTGAGGATCCACCTATTCCTGCCTCCTTGCCACTCCTTCAAGGGAGTCATTTTCACCCTTTAGCTCTTGCTTCAGGGGAGGAGAGGGTGTCTAGGATAGCTAGTATCCCTCCACGCCCTATCGATTACTCCACTAAGAGAACTCCTGAAGAAAAATAACTGCAGAGAACAAGAATGTTGAGGAACATTATCCATACCTGTGCCGCACAAATGGGAGAAACCAAGGAATAATATGTAAAGTACCTAAAAGGGGTTATCTCCCACCATTTTGAAAAGGAAATTTTATGGGAAGAAAAATTTGATGCCAAGAATTTGACTCCTCAGTCTGTTAGGAGAAATAAGAAGTTTGTAAGACAACCTGCAGCCTCTGTCTTAGTTGATGGTTACCACCGGGTGCCACGCCCTCTATCCTCTAAGATGGAGGGTATAGTACTCACTGGATCTGAGAGAGGTCGCCGTCCTATTGGTAGACCCCCAGTTCCTTTACCGACACCTCCAAAGTTGGCTTCGGTGGTGGTCAAAGTCCAAGGAAACTCCAAAGCTGAAAGGAGAGTTGAAGTTAAGGGAAAGAGGGCCAAGTCCCCTGAAAGAAGTATGTTCCTAAGAAGCTCAGTAGAGTGAACATCCCCTCACATGTAGTCAAATCCCTCCACTCACAAGCTAAGCTGCCACAGGCTTTGACCAGTGCTACCAAGACTCCAATTGGTCTGATTGTCAGTTCAGATACCTTAGTTATAGATCCAGTTGATACCTCAGTTGATAGTTCCAAGTTCCTACCTGCTACTCCTGGGCTCCTTGTCCGAGTGTCTGAGGACCCTTCCCTACCTGATGTAGGAGTTTCCACCCTCCAATCTCCTGCACCATCTTTTGAGGCAGATGCCCCTCACCTGGTAGAGGATGACACCCTTCTGACTACCAACCCTGGTATGGTCGAAGGGGAAGAGTTAGTTCAAGATGATGACCATGAGATGATTGAGTAGCTGATAGCTGAGCCCCCAACAGCAAATGAGCTTAAGTTACAAGCTATCATTTCCAGCCTACAACAAGATGAACTCTATGACATGGTAGAATACAAAGGCTACTTACCTATCAGCCCTGAGGAGATAGGGAACCGGCCAGTTGATGAGGTAGTACAAGAGATTAAAGATATTTTGAAAAGGAAGGAAGATGAAGAAGCATTTGACCCAGACTTGGATGATATGTTGATAGATGAGGACCTTCCTATTAGTGATGTTTACATGGTTGAAACTAGAGGGTCCGTTAAAGAAACTGAACCAAGTAAGCACCGATCTGGCAAAGAGGAGGGTTCAGCAGCCATTGATTCAGATTCAGATGAGTCAATGAGAGCTAGAGATGAGCAGTACATCAAGAACCTGGAAGCACAAGTGACAGAAATGTTGTTACAGGTTAAAGAAATGCAGCAACGATTGGACAAGTCGCATGAGACATTCCTTGAGTTACAAAAATCTGCCTTGGAAGCCACCGACAGAGGAAAAAGGGCAGAAGCCAGTTATAAAATCCCAGAGTCTGTTTTAGTACTTCCACTTGTCCAGCTGCCAGTGTTACCGGATCCCCCAGTTCAGCCGACAGCCTCTTCAGTCTTTCCAGCCATTCCCCCAGCACCAGCTCAAAAAGATATTAAGCAACTAATTGAGGATCAGGTAAGGGAGGCCTTAGCCCAATCGCAAGGAGTTACATCTATTCCAAAGGGTAGACCTTACCCTGAGGAATATGATTTGGTTCCTTACCCTAAGGGCTTCGTGCCACCATCTTTTAAAATCTTTACTAGAATTGAAAACCCGAGACAACATCTGGCCCACTTTCGTGCAAGCTGTTGTAATGCCGGGGGGTCGGATGCTCTACTATTTCGCCAATTTGTTAGTAGCCTTTCTGGCATAACTTTTGAATGATACGTAGATTTGCCCAACAGTTCAGTAAGAACCTTTACTGAACTTGAAAATCTATTCTTAAAGAGATTTTTAGGAGCGCAGCAGCGCACTACAGTGGATGATCTGGTCATTGAAAAACAAAAGCCGGGAGAGTCTCTAGTTGAGTACATCTTAAGGTGGCGAAACCTTTCAATGAAGTGTGAACCCCAGCTGCAAGAGCAACATGCAGTGGAAATTCTTTTGAAGAATATCCACGGCCCTGTTGCTTTTCTTCTGAAGGGTTTCACTATAAGAACTTTTGAAAAACTTCTAAACAAGGCAAGTAACCTACAAGAAGAGGCTCCTAGGATGACATTCTTGAAGGATCTTTCTAGTGAAAAGAAAGTTGACAAACCAATCAAGTCATTTGAAAAGAAGGCTACAGTATCAGCAGTAGATCAGGGGAAACAACCAGCTATCAATCAGTTTAGTGCACCTCCACCTCCACCAGTACCGATTTAAAAACAACCATTCCAAATTACTTCTCAGCCACATAGAGAGTCTTACTCGACCTACCTTAAAGAGAGGTTGGCTAGACCATACCCATTTAAGAGAGAGTCAGTAAGAAAGATTTTTAAGTGCCTCTAGAAAAAGCCAGATTTTCTATTACCAAAGGCTAGAAGGCCAGAAGATGCAGAAAAAAAGGTTGATCCTAAGTATTATCCTTACCACCGAATGATCAGTCATCCGATTGAAGATTGTATCATTTTTAAAGATTAGGTGGACAAAAACTTCAAGCAAGGTAACATTATCATTCCTAAAGAGTATCTAGTAGACTCAGAATAGGGATCCGTCAAGGTAATCTCAGGTAATAATTCTAATCCTTCTCTTTCAATTGAAGATGGTTGGGATATTGCTTTATCCCGGGCACTTAAAAGGTCGATTAACAAGTCTTATCATCTTTCTCAATAGATGCCCACGACAGCCCAGGGCCCGATTTGGGAGGTTGACCTGGATGCTTCGCAGTAGGATGTTGAGCTACTTCCCTCTCTAGTAGTCGTAGGAACTACTGTATTGAATGAAAAAAAAGTGATATTATTGTAGAGAGGAAGTATGTTGATGAGAGATGTATTCGAGCGGCCAATGGTGGCATTAAAGCTCCATCCCCACTTTTATTATCTGACTTTTATTTTGCCCCATCAAAGGCAAAGGGTCGTAAGTTTAATAAAAAACATCCTTCTGCTTCTATTTTGATGATTAACCATGAGAATGAAATGCAAGTTGATAATTCTTCCAAAGAAATTCAAAATTCTATTGAGATCAATCCAAACTCTCAAAAATTTGATCTTCCAGATTTGACTCCTACAGGGGATGTCGAGCTTGAGATCTTATCAGATAGTGACCTCCCTAAAATTAACTTCACTGGGAAACCTATCGTGATAGAACTTTTAGATTCTGACTCCCCTTCAGATTGCGATGATGCGCAGCCTATGGAGAGCGTAGACTCCCCCACAGTTTGTCCTCCCGATTCAATCGTAGAGGTACAACTTCGTGGTGGCAAAGTCTTACCCCCTAGGCTCCCTCCTCAGGAAAAAGGCAAACGAGTTGTCTCTAGCGATCCAATTCCAGATTCTCCTCATCATCCTGATTTTCCATCGATTCCACCCGGTTTTGAGTCTGTTGTTCGTAAGGTTGATTACAATGTTCTGCCTCATCTTAGGAAGTTGCCAGCCAAGTTGAGCATTTATGATGCTCTCATCCTATCCAAGGATATGAGAGAGTCTTTAATCAAGGCACTTCTCGACCCTAAGATTTGCTTTGCTCAACTGGCCTCAACCTCAAAAGATGAAGCCCTCTACTTCAAAGAAGTTCCAGGAGTAACATTCTCAGATGAAGACCTACTATTAGGAACTGCCGATCATAATCATCCCCTCTATATTACCATTGATGTAGGGAATTTTAAGTTATCCGGGTGCATCGGTCAACGTGATGAATGTGAAAACCCTCGCCTACCTTAGAGTTGATACTAGTAAGCTCGCCACCGATAGGTTGGTACTACGTGGGTTCAACGAGAAAGGTGAAAGGGCTTTGGGTTCGATTACCCTCCTGTTAGAGATAGGAGGACTGAAAACTGAAGCAAAGTTTCATATTATTGATTTGGCAATGTCCTTTAATGCACTTCTAGGTAGGCCTTGGATTCATGAATACATAATGGTTCCATCTACCCTACATCAATGAGTCAAGTATCAACGAGATGGCATTAAACATATAATTAGGGGTGATTTGCAACCATTCTCGATTCAAGAGATAGGGATCTACAAGGATGCTACATATTTCATACCAAAAGGGTCCTCCCCTTATTCTAAGGTTGAGATCAAAATTAAGGAACAAAAAAGTGAGCAAAGCTCCAATCAAAATCAAGAATCAAAAGGAAAAGAAAAAGAAAAAGAAAAGGAAAAAGATAAAAAGACACAAGAATCTGATAGTGAAAGGGAGCTCGACATCGTTGTCCTTAGGCCTCCAAACATGTTACCTCAAAAAGGTGGGAGGATGGCTCAAAGGGCACGGGGTCAAGGCCATATTTCATTTGAAAAAGAACAACCCCTGTGTATATTAATCCAGAATCAAGCTCTGAGTAAGAGCTAGAAACACGGGGGCCTGAATTTCCTTTTGATTCCAAGAATACCAATGCTCCTCCAAAGTTTGATCTCACTTTAGATCAGGATAGTGACCCTGAGATCGACAGTTCAAAGGTTAAAAGTGACGAGCCAGAATTGACAATGTATGAAAAGCTTAGTAGGAGAATTGAGGCCTTATCCTTGACCCCACTGTCAGCTGGCAGAGTTGCAGGGTTAGAGATTAAAGAGGCCCCTAACCTAAGCGGTGAGATAAGGAAAGCCCGGAAATTCTTCCCTGGCTCCTCCTCCTCAAGGGACGAAGGTGATGTAACCCTCGAGGAGGCATATTTCAATGAATTAATGGAATTACCTTTCGGTTACTTTCCTGTTGGTGTAAAGAATACTTTTTCTAAAGGTCCCGTACCGTATCGATGGACAAAGGGTCAAGCTAGATACCATGAAAATATTTGGAAAATAAAGATAAATAAAAATTCAGCATGTGGTATCGGCTTTGGTACCATTAGTTCGTTTGATGATGACGAATACTGCTTAATGATAACTTATCATCTTGAATCTCAAAATGTCCCTACTGAAGCCGTCAGTCCCCTTGACGGGCTTTGTCTGGAGACTTTAGACGATCCTGATGAGCCTCAAGTTCGGGATGCACCCCCTGAATTTGAGGAAGAGATTAAATCGACGGTCGACGAGCTAAAAGAAATCAACCTAGGAACCGACAACGACCCTCGCCCTACTTTTATAAGTGCTTTGCTGAGTGAGGATGAGTCTCAGGATCTAATACAACTCCTTTCTGAGTTTAGGGATTGCTTCGCCTGGACATATAATGAAATACCAGGTCTACCTGCCGAGGTAACAGTTCATAAACTTGGAATCCGGCATGATACCATTCCTATTAAGCAAGCCCCTAGATGCATGTGTTTAGAGATCGAGCAATAAGTCATTTTTGAAATTAAGAAACTGGCGGAGGCTGGGTTTATCCGAGAAGAACAATATCCTTCTTGGGTAGCTAGCGTCGTGCCGGTTCGAAAGAAAAATGGTCAAATCTGAATTTGTGTCGACTATAGGGATCTGAATAAGGCATGTCCCAAGGATGAATTTCCTCTACCCATACCTGAGCTTATGGTGGACATTGCCTCTTCGCATGCTATTTTCTCCTTTATGGATGGCTTCTCTGGTTACAATCAAATCTGGATGGCCCCAGAAGATGAGAGAAACACTGCATTCTGGACCCCTATAGGCATCTTTTGTTATAAAGTGATGCCCTTTGGCCTTAAAAATGCCGGTGCAACCTACCAGCGGGCCATGACTTACATCTTTGATGACTTAATCCATAATCAAATCGAGTGCTATATTGATGATCTAGTTGTCAAGAGTAAAGTCAAAGAGTCTCACCTTTATGACTTGAGAGTTATTTTCGAGCGGTTGCGCCGCTACGACCTCAAAATGAATCCCCTAAAATGTGCTTTCAGTGTCACATCAGGGAAATTTTTGGGGTTCGTAGTAAGGCTCTGTGGGATTGAGATTGATCCTTTGAAAGTTGAAGCCATCTTAGATATGCCACCTCTTAAGAGCCTTACTCAATTAAGGTCTCTTCAAGGCAGGTTGGCATATATAAAAAGATTCATATCTAATCTCTCCGGAAGATGTCAACCCTTCTTAGCTCTTGCTAAGAAAGATGCTAAATTCATTTCGAATGAGAAGTGTCAAAGCTCTTTTGACAATATCAAGGAATACCTTACAAATCCACCAGTTTTGGCAGCCCCTATTCCGGGGATACCTTTGATCCTCTACACTGCGGCCCTAGATGAGTCTTTAGGTGCCCTGTTAGCTCAGGTCAATGACGAAGGGAAGGAGAACGCTCTCTACTACCTTAGTCGGAGGCTTCTTCCTATAGAAATCTGATATCCTTCAATCGAGAAGCACTGCCTTGCTTTAGTTTTTGCAACCCAAAAACTAAGACATTATATGCTATCTCATTCAATTTGTTTGATTTCTAAGGTCAACCCTTTACAATATCTTATGACAAGGCCAATATTGTCAGGACGCTTGGCTCGCTGGTCCATGATATTGCTCCAATTTGAAATTACATTCGTTCCCCTGTGTGCAGTAAAAGGGCAAGCCGTTGCCGACTTCCTTGCAGCACACTCGCTGCCAGCAGATTCTCCTTTGAATTATGATTTACCGGACGAACAAATCATGAGTTTAAGGGAATCAAATGATCATGTCTGGGAGTTGTATTTTGATGGTACGGCATCTTCTTGACTAGACAAAACCCAAAAATCTACTATCCCCGGGAAAGCTGGCATTGGCCTAATTTTCATAACACCAGGGAAAGGGATGATGCACTTTTCCTACCATTTGTCAGAACCTTGCACAACTAATGAGGCTGAATATGAGGCTCTGATAACTGGCTTGGAACTTGCAATCTTGATTGAGATTAAAGAGATTAAAATGTTTGGTGATTCTCAATTGGTGATCAACCAGGTTGTAGGAACCTATAAGGTTTTGAATCCTAAACTCCTTAAGTACCACAAATACACTAATCACCTACTCGAGCAGGTCCCTGTAGTAACTTTGTATAGGGTTCCACGTGGAAGTAATTCTGTAGCGGATGCCCTAGCAAAGCTTGCAAAGGAATTTGCGTGCCCGGAAGAAGACTCAATTCCTATAGAGATTCAGGGTCGTAAGGTCCTATCTCCCATAGACTTAGAGCACATCAACAAATAATCATCTCAAGTCCTTTCTGCCTCTTCAGAGATTGAGGAAGAGGGCGATTGGAGACAACCATTAATCGACTATCTCGAAGGTGGCAAACTTCCCAAGGACAAGTCCCTCGCCAACCAGATCAAGAAACGTGCCCTATCCTACACTTTAGTCAACAATGCGCTATACCGCCGCTCATTCGATCAAATGTGGCTACGTTGTTTAGACAAGCAGGAAGCCCTGAAGATCGTTAATGAGGTTTATTCTGGACTATACGGTGCCCATCAATCGGGTCCAAAAATGAAGTTGAAAATTAAAAGACTTGGATACTACTGGCCTACGATGATTGACGATTGCATGAATGTTGCAAAATGTTGCCATCAATGCCATGTTCATGGTGTGGTCTTACATCAGCTGCCTAACATATTGCACCCCACGATAGCTTCGTGGCCATTCGAAAGTTGGGGCACTGATATTATCAGGCCGATTGACCCTCCTTCTTCGAAGGGTCATCGCTTTATACTTGCAGCGACTGATTATTTTTCAAAATGGGCGGAAGCGATTCCCCTACAAAATGTAACATCACACCAAATCCTAAATTTTTTTCATGACCATATCGCATATCGATTCGGCGTGCCCCGTAGAATTATATCTGATAATGGGTCCGCATTCAAGTCTACAAAGATCAACAATTTTGTAAGACGCCATAACATTTATTGGAGATACTCGACAATCTATTACCCTCGGGCTAATGGGTTGGCTGAGGCCTTCAACAAGACTTTGGTGCAAATTATTAAAAAGACCCTCGATGATAATAAGCGCCAATGGGATGAGAGGTTGGTGGAAGCTCTGTGGGCCTATCGAACCACTTATAGAACCCCGACCCAATCCACACCATTTACACTAGTGTATGGGTTCGAGGCTGTACTCCCTTTAGAAGTGCAAATTCCCTCACTCAGAATTTCCATTCAAAATTAAATCACAACTGAGCAGAATGCAAAGCTTCGACTTGAAGAGCTCGAAGGCCTCGAGGAACGTCGTCTCCAAGCTCAACAAAATTTAGAGTTATACAAGGCTCGAATGTTCAAGCCCATGATAAGTTAGTGCGACCTAGAACTTTCCAAGTAGGAGACTTGGTCTTGGTTCTCCGGAGGCCTATCTTAGCCCACCAAAAGATCGGTGGGAAGTTTGAACCAACCTGGGAGGGACCCTTCGTTGTAGAGATAGTCTACGAAGGGGGCTCGTATCAGCTAGTGGATTGTAAAGGAAATCACCCAATACTTCCTATCAATGGGCATTTTCTTAAGAAATACTATACTTAATGTAGCTCACATTATCAATCAATAAAGAAATGTTTCAGTACGTTGAGTTAATCTTATCCAATCACTTTCTTATTATCAAAATTAATTTCCACAAAATTTGGAGTCTTCAATCATTCGGTTCTCTTTTCCTTAAGGATAGGATTCTTCCTCTCCTTAGAACCAGGCTCGCTAGTGGTGGGGTGCACTCTTCGTGACACCATCCTAGCTGCCATCTAGTCTCGATCATTGTGATGGGCATTCTTGACCCCATCACATGGTCTTCGACCCTCTATAGTGGGCATATTTTGACCCCACTATATGTTCATCCAGCCAGTCCTCTGTGGTGGGCATGCTTGACCCAATCATACGACCATCCAGTCTCGATCATTGTGATGGGCATTCTTGACCCCATCACATGATCTTCGACCCTCTATAGTGGGCATATTTTGACCCCACTATATGGTCATTCAGCTGGTCCTCTATGGTGGGCATGCTTTACCCCATCATACGACCATCCAGTCTCGATCATTGTGGTGGGCATTCTTGACCCCATCACATGATCTCTGACCCTCTATAGTGGGCAAATTTTGACCCCACTATATGGTGATCCAGCCGGTCCTCTATGGTGGGCATGCTTGACCCCATCATACGACCATCCAGTCTCGATCATTGTGATGGGCATTCTTGACCCCATCACATGATCTTTGACCCTCTATAGTGGGCATATTTTGACCCCACTATATGGTCATCCAGCTGGTCCTCTGTGGTGGGCATGCTTGACCCCATCATACGACCATCCAGTCTCGATCATTGTGGTGGGCATTCTTAACCCCATCACATGATCTTCGGCCCTCTATAGTGGGCATATTTTGACCCCACTATATGGTCATCCAGGCGGTCCTCTGTGGTCGGCATGCTTGACCCCTTCATACGACCATCCAGTCTCGATCATTGTGGTGGGCATTCTTGACCCCATCACATGATCTTTGACCCTCTATAGTGGGCATATTTTGACCCCACTATATGGTCATCCAGCCGGTCCTCTATGGTGGGCATACTTGACCCCATCATACGACCATCCAGTCTCGATCATTGTGGTGGGCATTCTTGACCCCATCACATGATCTCCGACCCTCTATAGTAGGCACATTTTGACCCCACTATATGATCATCCAGCCGATCTTCTGTGGTGGGCATTCTCGACCCCATCATACGACCATCCAGTCTTGATCATTATGGTGGGCATGCCTTGACCCCATCACATGATCTTCGACCCTCTATAGTGGGCATATTTTGACCCCACTATATGGTCATTCAACCCGGCCCTTTATGTTAGGCATGTTTCGACCCCACCACATAATCACCCATTTGTGATGGGTAACGCCCTTCGAGGCACCATCCTAGTTCTACCTACACTTTTCCTCCTTTAGGTTAGGTGGTGCCTTTCCTTTGGATCAAGAGTTCTAGACTTGACTTTTTAATTCGGTCAACGCCAATATGTGCAATAGAATTTCATTCTATTACACATATTGGGGGTCCATTTGTTGAACTGTTTTTTTATATGAGGTCATTAGAGCCTAATCCAGAATTCAAATCAATCCTAAACTTAAGTCAATCCAAACCTCGATTCAGTTCAAACCTTAATCAAAATCCAGACTCTAGCCTAGTCCAAGATTTAAATTCTAGTTCAAACCTTGATCCTGCCTTTGATCTAGCTCAAATCACTTTCAAACACTTATGATCACTCCAAATGATCATGAATGATTGAGATGATTCAAATCCAAATATTTAAACTCAAGATCTATATCAAATCCAGATTCCAAAATCCAAAATTTAAGGCCAAAGACCTGAGTCCTAAAAGCCTTTTTCTGGGAATTTTCAAAAATTTCAAACCCCAGTCAAATGACCTCTGATTCATGATCTGTCAATTACATACTGATGTGATATGTATCTAGAGGCAACCCCCCAAATTTGAGCCCATTTTGGGGTCTCTAACCCCAGAAACTAAATTTAAATCCGAAGGCTGTAAAACCTTCAAATATTTACGGCCCGTGCCACTGGACCCACTATCTTGGGAAATTTGACCTTGGAGTTTCCCCAAAACCCTCTAATCACCTCCAGACCCTTGATATTGATGTGTTTAACATTAATCTACGTCTTTTTGGACCCACCTCGACCCAGGGTTCATCCGATGTCAAAATGACCAAAATGCCCTTTAAAGGGGTTTTTGGACTTTTGACCAAAATTTAACATCATTCAACATTCCTAACCTTTGATACCCCTCTCAATGAATTTCCTATGAACCCACTCCTTGGTTTGACTTGTTTGACCAAGTCAACTATGGTTGACCAAATCCACCTTTAACCCAACCATTGATATTTTCAACATTTGAATCCATCTCAAACCAATCTAATGCTTCAAAATCATTTGTTTGGACACTCATGACATGTCCAAAGACTTTCAAGTCAATCCTCCCTAGGTTTGACTTGGTCAACCCATTTGGAGAAGTCAAAACCCTCTCCAATTTCATGTATTCACTCAAAGTTTCAACACCATGGCCCCGTGTCCATTGATATTGACTCCTACAGCATATTTGACTCCTCCCATGCACATCCTAGTCACCATTGACTAGTCAACAAGTCAATGGGTCAAGTTGGGTTGAAATGAGACCAAACCATGGCCCTTTGACCATGCCACATGGGAAAACCCTTTCCCTCTCCTAAAACCTGCTCCCACCTGCTCAAAAGGGACTAATTTCCCTTCCTAAGAGGCCACAAATCAGCCCCCTAAACCTTGCTTAGGCTTGGTTTAGCCAAATGAGGGAAAAGATGTGTGGTCCCCCCCCCTCTTGGCTCAAGGAAATCCCCCTCAATCCACCAGCCTTTTCCTAGTCTTGGGCTGCTCAAGGGACACTTGGCAAGCATCCAAGGCACCCATGGTGAGATCCAAGCCATCCATTTCAATTCATGAGGGTTAAGTGGGCAAAATTTGCCCAAACCCTCATCTTGCTCATTTTTTGGCCTAAGTCCCAAACTCCAGCATCCCCAAGACTCTCCAGCAGCTCCCCATGCTCTCCAGCACCTCCCAAGGCCATTCCAAGCCTTCCCCCACCATTTCAACCATTAAAACCTTCATTTTAGTGGAAAATGAGAGAAAAAGAGAGAAACACTTTCTCTCTTTGATATCTCAAGATCTAGCCGTCAAAATCTTCTAGGGTCTTATGCAAACTTGAGCGTGGATAAACTACAAGTTCAGAGAGCCCAAGAATACGAAAATCCACCAGGTAGATTGTAAGATATCTCCACTTTTAGTTAAAACTTTAATTTGAAGCTGTACAAATTTTACAATGCATAGAGCCTCCAAACTCCAAGCATTGCAAGATCATGTTGCCCCTAGCTACAGTTCAAATTTCGTCGTATTTCGTCGAGTATTTTAAAAGTTATGGGCGTTTAAAAATTTCAAGCTCTGGTTCAACCAGAGCCGTCCGATCGCGCTGAAGGCGTCTTCTCCAGGACTCGAGCGCGGGTCTGTCTAGACAGCGGGATGCCACGTGGCTCAATCTGAGCCGTCAGCTGATCCCGCGGCCGAACCAACGGTCGGATTTCCATTCTAACGTGGTTAAGTGGTCGGCCCTGGGGCCGATACGTGTCTGGGATGCAGCTGATTTGACCATTAATGGTCTTAAAAATTCAGAAAAATGCCCAGAAACTTCCAAAATTCACAGAAAATTCATTTTTCCACCAAATTTGATGTTTTTGGTATCGTTGGAAAGGTAATTCAGTGTAGAATTTACTAAATTAAATTTGAGTTGTTTTGATCTCTAGATTGAGAGAAAACTACAGTTATTTGATTATCATTTTTCTCAATTTTCTTGCAATCCAGGAGTCAAATGGACCTCAAATTTTGGTGGAATATTTTTAAGCATCTTAGGCATGTTTCATAATTTTTTAGGGTCAGATGCTTAACAGTTTTCTGTGATGTGAATTTTTAAGGTGTTGGGTCCATTTTGGACCCAAAACTTTGAAAACTCATAACTCCTTTCCTGTGTAGAATTAGGCTGCATGTTTTGTGCTGTGTGTTTGCATTTGGGTCAGGGTTAGGCACACCAAATTTCAAGCCCATTTTAATAATAGAAACACCTAGGGAAAATATTTAAGGAAAAGTCTAACAAAATTAGAAAATTCCTAGGGGATTGTACACATACCCAATAGGGGTGAAATTTGAACACAGTAAACTTTGTGACTTTAAGTACCTTAGGTTCAAATTACATTGAATTTGGAGGTCATTAGGTCAGAGAATTAATTACCCAAATTTTTAGCCCATTTAGGGACCCAGAAAATTCAAAAAAATGCAATAAATCCAAATTAAGTCAAAAAATTACAAATAATATCTCAAATTGACCAGAATGTAGTCCTCTACCTAGGAAAAATAAAAGCCTCTTGATTGGACTCTTAATTTAACTCTAATTTGACTTTTAATGAAAATCAACAATTAATTGAATTAATTAATTAAAAATTATTAAAAATCCCGAATAATTTCTAAATATTTGGAAATGCTCCCATGGGTCATCTATGACATTTGGGAGTGATTCCATGTTGTTTGGGATGAGTTTGGATCAAAATGATCAAAACCTTCCCAATTAAATAATTTTAAAAATTCAATAATTAAGGAAACTTTAAAAATTCATAACTAATTACAGAAAAATCCAAATCGAGCAAACTTAGTGTCAATCAACTCCAATTAAGGTCTAGTATTTTCTAAAAATGTCAAACCTCCAAAATCTGGTCAAAGTCAAAAAGTTAACTTTTCGGTCAACCGTAGTTCAAATCTAGGCCCGAACTTTGAAAAATCATAACTTTTCATAGAAAACTCCAAATTGTGCATACTAATAGTCTAACAACTCATCATAAGGTCTAATATGTATTAAAAATCTGAAACTTGCAAAATTAATTTTAATTTGAAAACTCAACTTTGGACCCGTTAATTAACTAATAAAAATAATCCAGAAAATTCTAAAATTCAATAAATCATTCAAAATTCCAGAAAATAACAATTTTATTTTAAAACCAGCAACCAATCAGTTTAATTAAAAATTAATCAATCTTCAAACTTTAATCAAACTTGATTCACTTAATTATATCGGGTACCACTAGGTAACCTAGGCCTACGAGGCTATTAAATTAGCCCTAAGGAAGGTAAAATAAACTTCATGGCCTCAGTGTGCAACAGAAGTAGTATTTAATAAATAATTAAAATAAATTTTAAAATCAAATTTAAACCATTAAGACTTAAACTTCAATTAAAATCTCCCTTAAGCCTTTCAACCAATCAAGACATCAAACAACTTCAATCAATTACCCATCCTAGGATCTACCCCAGCCACACGACCTACTACACACACTTTAGATGATTTGCTAGGACAACCGACTCTAGATCTAGACTAGGCTGGTGTTTATTTTTCTGCTGTATGCCGGGTTTTTCGAGTTTTCATTGCATGTTGTGATTGAAATTGATTGATGTGTTTATTTACTTTTACTGCACTCTGTGAATTGATGTGATGGGCGATTAGATTACCCTTAGGTTAGGAACGATCTGGATGCTCACTAAATTTTCTGCAGGTGGCCATGCTCATGCAGGGCAACAAAGGGGGCTAAATAAATCATAAATATAAATGCTACAGGTGCTTCAGCTGCTTAGCCCCCAAATAAAAAGAACGTGGCCAAGTGTGTTTACTTTTACATGCACATATATATAACTGCATGGGATGTGTTTTAATATTTAAATGTTTAGGATAACCTTGCAGGATCGAGTCTAGAATTTTTATTTTTACATTCATGTAATTTGTTTGAGTATTGAGTTGTGAAAGTGACACTTTGAGTTTGGGATACATAGATCCAAAGGTTGGATTCCAAAGAGGAAAGGATACCCCTTTGGGGGATAGTCCTTATCCATTTGGAACTCCAAATTTGGATCACTTTACTACCCAAAGTGGAAAGAGTAACCTCCCCCTCAAGGGAAGAGTTCTCTTTTCCATTTGGGTATCCAGCCGTGAAGAATCCAAGGAGCTCAAGAAGTTGAAGATAAAGAGTATCCCACTCAAAGTCACTTGCGTCTGTATTAGGATTAGAATCCGGGTTGTTATTAGTGGTGCCCGGCCACCTTTAATTTATGTAAATCTGAGTTGTAATAAGCAAGGTAATTTGCCTATGGACATTTACTTAATTAATTTGATTATTTAATGTATTGTGATTTAATTTGATTGCGTATAGGATTACATGCTTTTCTTAGTTTTTTTTGGGTGATTGAATGCTGTTCTTTTTGTTTTAGCCTGGAATTCGTTAGGCTCTTTAAGGACCAAAAATATTTCTATTCATAACCTATATTTAAAATTTTAAGATTTAAATAATATAGAAATTTAACGACCTAGGGAATAGCCGGAATCGTCCGGGGTCGCATGCATATTACTGCATCTCTCTCTCTCCTTGCTATAAGACACTTCCCCGCCTGCGGGTAGAGTCCAGATAATCCGACCTATGAGGATGAGGTGCTGGATCTGGGGAAGTCTAGTCTTTTCAAAAAAAATTATTTTATAAGCCTTTTTTAAAATTTCATGCATACCAGATTTGGATACTTTAACCAGCATGCATCGCATTAGAAACTTATTAAATTAAAATTTTAATTACATTTTAGTCTAAGTATTCCACCAGACATAAGTCAAGGGGTCAATTAGGAACCTGCTCTAGATGTTGACCCCAACATCTTAAAGCTATCTTAAATAACGTCCCTGATCACTCTGCATCAAGAGACCGGACTCATGGTTTTGAAGCGCTTAGGTGGTTTAGCTAGCTCCCCAATCCAGGCCGGGGTAAGTCCAGGTTTTGCACTGCATTAGCTTGATTCGGACTACTGTGTTCCAGTGTCCAAATTTAGAGTTAGGATCCGGGGCAGATTTCTTTTTGAGTCATAAGACCCCAACCTCCGGGAATATAATCCCAAATTTCTAATAAAATATTTAATTCAAATTAAAGCATCTCTCAATCTAAAATTTAGAGCCAAACACTTAGCTTAGGTCGGGACACTTCAGAATTGTTTCAGAATCTTAAAGTGTCTCCTACCCCTCTTTCCATGACTCAAAAATAATTGTTCAAAATTTGATCCAATCCCTTTTTAAAATCCATATTCACCTTTTCGGTATCACTCATAGAAATCTCTAAACAAAATTTCTGTCATTATTTTAATCGAAAGTTTTCGTAGGGGACTCGGATCTCCCACGATGTAATTAACTACGAGGGCTTGCGCTCGTAGGAGATTTAGAACCCACAACTGATTTTTCAAAATGGATTTCTAAAATTCAAAATTTGTCTTCTTTGGGAAAATTGAATTAATGACGATCATTATCGTCGCCTTCAAATAATTGATAACAAATGATATCTTCTCCCCTTGGGGTGATATATTATTTGTCGTCATAATTTTGAATGCGAAAATAATGATCCCTCCCCTAGGTTATTTTGATTAGATACTTGATAGAGCATCAAGTTAACCCTTTGGGGTTTGTATGTTGCTCTCTCTTGAATCTGATCGTCATAGATAAGGTGAAATTTTTAATCTCATTATCTGAATTCATTAAGGAATGATATCTTCGCCTCTTAAGACGATATATCATTCGTAATGATATGTTCGATTTTAAGATTAGAATCTTGAGTTAAAATTCCCAAAGAAAACTAAACTTTTCAAAACCCTCTTTCAAACTACCCAAACAACAGCCCATCAAAGATAATCAAACTAGGAAATCATATGATGGGGTAGGAATATGCCCATTATAGTGGATCAAAATAAGAAGTTTGTAGAATGGTGTATGAATATGCCCATCACAAAGGATCAAATCTGGAAGTTCATATGATGGGGTTGGAATATGCCCATCATAAAGCATCAAAATTAGGAGATCATATGATGGGGTAGGAATATACCCATCATAGAGGATAAAAATTGGGAGGTCGCATGATGGCATAAGAGTATGCCCGTCATAGAGGAACAAAACTAGGAGACTGCATGATGCGGTAGGAATATGCCTATCATAGATGATCAAAACCTGGAGATCATTTGATGGGGTAGGAATATGCCCATCATAGAGGATCAAAACTAGGAGATGGTATGATGGGGTAAAAATATGCCCATTATAAAGGATCGAGACTAGGAGATCATATGATGGTGTAGGAATATGCCCTTCATACAGGATCAAAATTGGCAGATTATTTATGGGGTAAGAATATGCCCAGCATAGAGGGTCAAAATTGGAAGGTCGTATGATGGGGTAGGAATATGCTCATCATAGTGGAATAAAGTTGGGAGATCGTATAATGGGGTAGGAATATACCCGCCATAGAGGATCAAAACTATGAGATTATATGATGGGGTAGAATTGTGCCAATTAAAGAGTATCAATATAAGGAGATTATATGATGGTATTGAAATATTCCCATCATAGTGGATCAAAACCAGGAGATCATATGATGGGGTACGAATATGCCAAACATGTAGGATCAAAACTAGAATATCGTATGATGGGGCAGGAATATGCCCATCATAGAGGATCAAAACTAGGAAATCATATGATGGTGTAGGAATATTCCCATCATAGTGGATCAAAACTAGGAGAACATATGATGGGGTAGGAATATGCCTATCACTGAGGATCAAAACTTGAAGATCATATGATGGGGTAGGAATATGCTAATGATAGAGGATTAAAACTGGAAGATTGTATGAAGGGGTAAAAATTTGCCCATCACTTAGGATCAAAACTAGGTGATCGTATGATAGGGTAAGAATATACCTATCACAGGGGATACAAATTAGGAGATCATATGATGGGGTTGGAATATGCCCATCACAGAGGAACAAAAATGGGAGATTGTATAATGGGGTAGGAATATGCCCATCACAAAGGATTGAAACTAGGAGATCATATGATTGGGTAGAAATATGGCCATCAAAGAGGATCAAGACTGGAAGATAAAATGATGGGGTAGGAATATGCCATCATAAAGGATCAAGACTAGGAGATCGTATGATAGGGTAGGAATGTGCCCATCACAGAGGATCAAAACTGGAAGATCATGTGATGGGCTAGAAATATGGCCATCATAGAGGATCAAGCCAAGCAGATCATATAATGGGGTTGCAATATACCCATCATAGAAGATTGAAACTAGGAGATCGTATGATAGGGTATGAATATGCCCATTATAGAGGATCAAAATTGGGATAATATATGATGGGGTAGAAATATACCCATCACATAGGATCAAAACTTGGAGTTTGTATGATGGGGTAGGTATATGCCCATTGTAGAGGATTGAAACTAGGAGATCATTTGATGGGATGGGAATATGCCTATCATAGAGGATCAAAACTAGTAGATCATATGATAAGGTAGGAATTTGCCCATTAAAGAGGATAAAAACTAGTAGTTCTTATAATGGTGTTGGAATACTCCCATCATAGAGGATAAAAACTAGGAGATCATGTGATGGGGAAGGAATATGCCCATCACAGAGGGTCGAGACAAGGAGATCGTATGATAGGATAGAAATAAGCCCATCATAGAGGATCAAAACTAGTGAATCATATGATGGGGTAGAAATATGGCCATCACAGAGGATCAAAAATGGAAGATCATATGATGGGGAAGAAATATGCCCATCACAGAGGGTCGAGACAAGGAGATCGTATGATGGGGTTGGAATATGTCCATCACAGAGGATTAAAATTAGGAAATCATGTGATGGGGTAGGAATATGCCCATCATAGAGAAACAAAATTGGGAGATTATAAGATGGGGTAGGTATATGCCCGTTAAAGAGGATCCAAACTAGGAGTTCATTTGATGGGATGGGAATATGCCCATCACAGAGGATCAAAACTAGTAGATCATAAGATAAGGTAGGAATTTGCCCATTAAAGAGGATAAAAACTAGTAGTTCTTATAATGGTGTTGGAATATTCCCATCATAGAGGAACAAAATTGGGAGATCATATGATGGGGAAGGAATTTGCCCATCACAGAGGGTCAAGATAAGGAGATCGTATGATAGGGTAGAAATAAGCCCATCACAGAGGATCAAAACTAGTGAATTATGTGATGGGGTAGAAATATGGCCATCACAGAGGATCAAAACTGGAAGATCATATGATGGGGAAGAAATATGCCCATCACAGAGGGTCAAGATAAGGAGATCGTATGATGGGGTTGGAATATGCCCATCACAGAGGATTAAAATTGGGAAATCGTGTGATGGGGAAGGAATATGCCCATCATAGAGAAACAAAATTGGGAGATTATAAGATGGGGTAGGTATATGCCCACCACAGAGGATCAAAACTGGGAGGCTATTTGATGGGGTAGGAATATGCCCATCATAGAGGATCGAAACTAGGAGATCATATGATGGGTAAAGAATATACCCATCACAGAGGATCAAAACTTAGAGATCATATGATGGGTTAGGAATATGACCATCATATAGAATCAAAACTAGAAGATCATATGATGGGGTAGGAATATGCCCATCATAGAGGATCAAATCTAGGAGTTCGTATGATGGGTTTGGAATATGCCCATCATAGAGGATCGAAACATGGAGATTATATGATGGGCTAGGAATATGCCCATCATATAGGTTCAAAATAAAGAGGTTGTATGATGTGGTACGAATATACCCATCATAGAGGATCAAAACTAGAAGATCATGTGATGGGGTTTAAATACGCCCATGGTAAAGCGTTGAAAATTGGAGATCATTTGATGGGGTAGGAATATACCCTTCTTAGAGGATCAAAATTAGGAGATCACATGATGGGGTAGGAATATGCCGATCATTGACGAACAAAACTAGGAGATCGTACGGTGGGTCAGGAATATGCCTATCACAGATGATCAAAACTAGGAGATCATTTGAGGGGTAGGAATATGCCCATCTCATAGGATCAAAACTAATAGATCATATGATGGTGTAAGAATATGCCCATCATAGAGGATTAAAACTGGGAGATTATATGATGGTGTAAAAATATGGTCATTATAGAGGATTAAGATTGGAAGATCATATATTGGTGTTGGAATATGCCATCATACAGAATTGAGACTAGGAGAACATATGATAGGGTAGGAATATGCCGATCACAGAGGATGAAAAAGGGAGATCTTGTGATGGGATAGAAATATGGCCATTTCAAAGGAGCAAGATAGGAAGATCGTATGACGGGGTAGCAATATGCTTACATAGAGGATCCAAACTAGGAGATCGAATGATGGGGTAGGAATGTGCCCATCATTAAGGATCGAAATTGGGAGATTGTATGATTGGGTAGGAATATGCCCATCACAGAGGAACAAAATTGGGAGATTATATGATGGTGTAGGTATATGCCCATTGCAGAGGATCAAAACTAGGAGATCCTTTAATAGGGGTAGGAATATGCCCATCACAGAGGATCAAAAGTAGGAGGTCGTATAATGGGGTAAGAATATGCCCCAAATAGAGGATCAAAACTAGGAGATCATATAATGGGGTCAGAATATACCCATCACAGAGGATCGAAAATAGGAGATCATATGATTGGGTTGAAATATGCCCATCAAAGACGATCAAAATTAGGAGATCATATGATAGGGTAGGAATATGCCCATCATAGTGGATCAAAATATGAAGATTGTATGATGGGGTAGGAAGTTAAGCATCACAGAGGATCAAAATTAGGAGATCATATGATATGGTAGGAATATGCCCATCACAGAGGAACAAAATTAAGAGATCATATTATAGGGTAGGTATATGTCTATCATAGAGGATCAAAATTAGGATATCATTTGATGGGGTAGGAATATGCCCATCATAGTGGATCAAAACTAGGAGATCATATGATGGGGTAAAAATATACCCATCATAAAGGATAGAGACTAGGAGATCATATAATTGTGGAGGAATATGCCCTTTACACAGGATCAAAATTGGCAGTTCATTTATTGGGTAAGAATATGCCCAGCATAGAGGGTCAAAATTAGAAGATGGTATGATGGAGTAGGGATATGATCATCATAAAGGAATAAAGTTACCAGATCGTATAAACGGGTAGGAATATACTCACCACAGAGGACCAAAACTATGAGATTTTATGATGGAGTAGGAATATTCCCATCATAGAGAATCAATATAAGGAGATTGTATGATGGTGTAGAAATATTCCCATCACAGTGGATCAAAATTGGGAGATAATATGATGGTTTAGGAATATGCCCATCATAGAGAATCAAAACTAGTAGAGCATAAGATGGGGTAGGAATATGCCTATCACTGAGGATTAAAACATGAAGATCATATGATGGGGGTAGGAATATGCTAATGATAGAGGATTAAAACTGAAAGATCATATGAAGGGGTAAGAATATGCCCATCACTCAGGATCAAAACTAGGAGATCATATGATAGGGTAAGAATATACCCATCATAGAGGATAAAAATTAGGAGATCATTTGATGGGGTTGGAATATGCCCATCATAGAGGAACAAAAATGGGAGATCGTATAATGGGGTAAGAATATGCCCATCAAAAAGGATTGAAACTAGGAGATCATATGATGGGGTAGAAATATGGCCATCACATAGGATCAAAACTAGAAGATCATGTGATGGGCTAGAAATATGGCCATCATAGAGGATCAAGACAAGCAGATCATATGATGGGGTAGCAATATCCCCATCATAGAAGATTGAAATTAGGAGATCGTATGATGGGATAGGAATATGCTCATTATAGAGGATCAAAATTAGGATAATGAATGATGGGGTAGAAATATGCCCATCACATAGGATCAAAACTGGGAGATTTTATGATGGAGTAGGTATATGCCCATTGTAGAGGATAAAAACTAGGAGATTATTTGATGGGATAGGAATATTCCCATCACAAATAATCAAAACTAGTAGATCATATGATGGGGCAGGAATTTGCCCATTAAAGAGGATAAAAATAAGGAGATCTTATAATGGTGTTGGGATATTACCATCATAGAGGATCGAAACTGGGAGATCATATGACGGGGAAGGAATATGCCCATCACAGAGGATCGAGACTAGGAGATTGTATGATAGGGTAGGAATAAGCCCATCACAGAGGATCAAAACTAGTGAACCATATGATGGGGTAGAAATATGGCCATCACAGAGGATCACAATTGGAAGATCATATAATGGGGTAGAAATATGCCTATCATAAGGGATCGAAACTACGAGATCATATGATGGGATTGGAATATGCCCATCACAGAGGATTAAAATTAGGAAATCATATGATGGGGTAGGAATATGCCCATCATAGAGAAACAAAACTAGAAGATCATAAGATGGGGTAGGAATATGCCCATTACATAGGATCAAAATTAGGAGACTATTTGATGGGGTAGGAATATGCCCATCATAGAGGATCGAAACTAGGAGATCATATGATGGGTTAGGAATATGCCCATCATAGAGGATCAAAACTTGGAGATCATATGATGGGCTAGGAATATGACCGTCACAAAGAATCAAAACTAGAAGATCATATGATGGGGTAGGAATATGCCCATCATAGAGGATCAAATCTAAGAGTTCGTATGATGGGGTTAGAATATGCCCATCATGGAGGATCAAAACTTCGAGATTGTATAATGGGGTAGGAATATGCCCATCATAGAGGTTAAAATTAGGGAGGTCGTATGATGTGGTACGAATATACCCATCATAGAGGATCAAAATTTGAAGATCGTATGATGTGGTTAAAATATGCCCATCATAGAGCGTCGAAACTTAGAGATCATTTGATGGTGTAGGAATATACCCATCTCAAAGGATCAAAATTGGGAGATCGCATGCTGGGGTAGGAATATGCCGATCATAGTGGAATAAAACTAGTAGATCGTAGATGGGGCAGGAATATGCCTATCACAGATGATCAAAACTAGGAGATTTATTTGAGGGGGAGGAATATGCCCATCTCATAGGATCAAAACTAAAAGATCTTATGATGGTGTAGGAATATGCCCATCATAGAGGATTAAAATTGGGAGACCATATGATGGAGTAAAAATATGGCCATTATAGAGGATCAAGACTGGAAGATCATATATTGGGGTTAGAATATGCCATCATAGAGGATTGAGACTAGGAGATCGTATGATAGGGTAGGAATATACCAATCACAGAGGATGAAAAATGGGAGATCATGTGATGGGGTAGAAATATGGTCATTTTAAATGATCAAGATAGGAAGATCATATGATGGGGAAGCAATATGCTTATCATAGAGGATCCAAACTAGAAGATCGAATGATGGGGTACGAATATGCCCAACATAGAGGATCAAAATTGGGAGACCATATGATGGGGTAGGAATATGCCAATCATAGAGGAACAAAACTGGGAGATTATATGATGGTGTAGGTATATGCCCATTACAGAGGATCAAAACTAGGAGATCATTTGATGGGATATGAATATGCCCATCATAGAGGATCAAAACTACGAGATCGTATAATAGGGTAGGAAAATGCCCATAGAGGATCAAAATTGGGAGATCATTTGATGGGGTTGGAATATACCAATCATAGAGGATTGAAACTACGAGATCATATGATTGGGTAGGAATATGCCCATCACAGAGGATCAAAACTATGAGATCTTGTGATGGGGTAGGAATATGCGCATCATAGAGGATCAAAATATGGAGATAGTATGATGGGGTAGGAAGTTAAGCATCACAGAGGATCAAAATTAGGAGATCATATGATAGGGTAGGTATATTGCCATCATATAAGAACAAAATTAGGAGATCGTATGATGGGGTCGGTATATGTCTATCATAGAGGATTGAAATTAGGATATCATTTGATGGGGTAGGAATAAGCCCATTATAGTGGTTCAAAACTAGGAGATCATATGATGGGGTAGGAATATGCCCGTCATAGAGGATCAAAACTTGGAGATCATATGATGGGGTAGGAATATGCTCATCATAGAGAATCAAAACTAAGTGATCTTGTGATGGGGTAGAAATTTGCCCATCAAAGAACTTCAAGACTAGAAGATTATATAATGGGGAAGGAATATGCCCATTACAGAGGATCAAAACAGGGAGATCATTTGATGGGGTTGGAATATACCCGTCATAGAGGATCAAAACTATAATATTGTGTGATTGGTATGTATATGCCCATGACAGAGGATCGAAATAAAGAGATCATGTGATGGGGTATGAATATGCCCATCACAAAGGATCAATACTCGAAGATCATATGATGGGGAAGGAATACGCCCATCACAAATGATAAAAACTTAGAGAACGTATGATGGGGTAGGAATATACCCACAAGAAGGATCAAAATTGGGAGATCAGGTGATGGGGTAGGAATATGCTCATTATAGAGGAACAAAACTAGGAGATCGTATCATGGGGTTGGAATATGCCAATTATAAAGGATCAAAACTAGGAGATTATTTTATAGGGTAGGAACATGCCCATCATAGAGGAATGAAACTAGGAGATCATTTGATTGGGCAGGAATATATCCATCATAGAGGATCAAAACTAGAAGATCATATGATGGGGTAGGAATATGCCCATCACAGAGGATCAAACTTTGAGATCATATGATGGGGTAGGAATATGCCCCTCATAGAGAAATAAAACTAGGAGATCATATGATAAGGTAGGAATATGCCTATGATAGAGGATCAAAATTAGGAGATTATTTGATGGGGTACGAATATGCCCATCACAGAGGATCAAAACTAGCAGATTGTATGTTGGGGTAAGAATATACCAATCACAGAGGATCAAAACTAAGAGATCACACGATGGGGTAGGAATATGCCAATCATATAGGATCAAAACTGGTAGATCATGTATGGAGTAGGAATATGCCCAACATAGATGGTCAAAACTAGGGGATCGTATGATGGAGTAAGAATATATCCATCACAGAGGAATAAACATGGGAGATCATATAATGGGTTAGGAATATGCCCATCATAGATTATTAAATGATGGGGTTGGATTATGCCCATTAATGAGGATCAAAACTAGAAGATCGTATGATGGTGTATGAATATGCCCATCATAGAGGATCAAAATTGGGAGATCATATAATGGGGTAGGAATATGCCCATCATAGAGGATCGAAACTAGGAGGTCGTATGATTGTGTAGCAATATGCCCATCTCAGAGAATCAAAACTAGGAGATCATATAATGGTGTAGGAATATGCCAATCATAGAGGATTAAAATTTGGAGATCATATGATGGGCTAGGAAAATGCCCATCATAGAGGATCAAAATTTGGAGATCATATGATGGGGCAAAAATATGGACATCGTAGAGGATCAAGACTGGAATATCATGTGATGGGGTAGGAATATGCCCATTATAAAGGATCAAGATTAGGAGATTGTATGATAACAAAGGGATATGCCCATCATAGAGGATCAAAAAGGGGAGATCATGTGATTGTGTAGAAATTTGGCCATCATAGAGAATTAAGACAAGAAGATGATATGGTGGGGTAGGAATATGCCCATCATAGAGGATGGAAACTAGTTGATCGTATGATGGGATTGGAATCTACCCATCACAGTGGAATAAAATTGGGAGATTATACGATGGGGTAGATATATGCCCATCATAGAGAATCAAAACTAGGAGATAATTTGATGGGGCAGAAATATGCTCATCACAGAGGATTAAAACTAAGAGATCATATGATGGGGTAGGAATATGCCCACCATAGAGGATCAAAACTGGGAGATCGTATGATAGGGTAGGAATATGCCCATCACAGAGGATCAAAACTAAGAGGTCATATGATGGGGTAAGAATATGCCCCTCAAAGAGGGTTAAAATAGGAAGATTGTATGATGGGGTAGGAAGTAAAGCATCATAAAGGATCAAAGCTAAGAGATCGTATGATGGGGTAGGAATATGCCCAACACAGACTATCAAAACTTGAATATCATATGATGGTGTAGGAATATGCCTATTATAGTGGATCAAAATAGGGAGATCGTATGATGGGGTAGGAAGTTGAGTATCACAAAGGGTCAAAACTAGGAGATCGTATAATGGGGTAGGAATATGCCCATCATAGAGGATCAAAATTGGGAGATCATATGATGGGGTAGGAATATACCCATCATAGCGGATCAAAATGGGAAGATCACTTGATGGGTACGAATATGACAATCATAGAGGATCAAAATGGAGAGATCATATGATGGGGTAGGAATACGCCCATCACAAAGGATTGAAATTAGAAGATTGTATGATGAGGTAGGAATATACCTTTTATAGAGGAATGAAATTGGGAGATCGCATGACAGGGTAGGATATGCCCATTATAGAGGATTAAAATTGGGAGATCATATGATGGGGTAGGAATAAGCCTATCACAGAGGATTGAAAATTTTGAGATCACATGATTGGGTAGGAGTATGCCCATGATAGAGGAACATAACTGGCAGATCATATGATGGGTTAGGAATATGCCCATCACAGAGGATTGAAACTAAGAGATTGTATGATGAGGTGGAAATACACCCATCTCACTGGATCATAACTAGAAGATCACATAATGTGGTAGGAATATGCGCATCACAGAGGATCAAAGCTAGGAGATCGTATGATGGCGTAGAAATATACCCATCATAGAGGATCAAAACAAGGAGATCGTATAATGGGGTAGGAAAATGAATATCACAAAGGATCGAAATTAGGAGATCGTAAGATGGGGTAGGGATATGCCCATTACAGAGGATTGGAATTGGGAGATCGTGTGATGGGGTAATAATATACGCATCATAGAGGATCAAAACTGGGAGATCACATGATGGGATAAGAATATGCCCATCATAAAGGATCAAAATTTAGAGATCGTATGATGGGTAGGAATATTCCAAACACAGATGATCAAAATCAAGAGATCGTATGATGGGGTAGGAATACGCCAATAACGAAGGATTAAAATTAAGAGATCGTATGATGAGGTAGGAATATACCCATTATAGAAGATCAAAACTGGGAGATCATATGATGGGGTAGGATATGCCCATCAGAGAGGATCGAAATTGGGAGATTGTATGATGAGGAAGAATATGTCTTTCACAGAGGATTAAAATTGGGAGATCGCAGGGTGGGGTAGGAATATGCCCATGATAGAGGAACAAAATTGGGAGTTTGTATGATGGGGTAGGAATATGCCTATTATAGAGGAATTAAACTAAGTGATCATTTAAGGTGGTAGGAATATGCCCATCATAGAGGAACAAAACTAGGAGATCATATGATGGTGAAGGAATATGGCCATCATAGAGGATCGAGTTTAGGAGATCTTATAATGGGGTAGGAATATGCCCATCATAGAGGATCAAAACTAGAAGATCATTTGATGTGGTAGGAATATGCCCATCATAGAGGATCGAAACTAAGAGATCGTATGATGGGGTAAAAATATGCCCATCATAGAGGATTAAAACTAGGAGATCATATGATGGGGTAGGAATATGCACATCGTAGAGTATCAAAACTTATATATGATTTATGGGGAAGGAATATTGAAAGTTCGAAAGGGATGTTAAGCCCTAGTGAACTAGTCCCGAGGCTAACCAAGAGGGGGGGTGAATTGGTTATTTAAAAATTTCACGATAACTACAAAAATCTTTTCGATACTTAGCAGCGGAAACAAGTAAACAATAACGAAAAGATCAACCAACGATATTCACCCAAGCAGTTTATATTGAAAAGTAAAATGCAAAACTGAATCAGAAAAGCAAACCAGATTTTATAGTGGTTCGGTCAACTTGACCTACGTCCACTCCCCGGAGCCTCCCCTCCGGGTATTGCACTAAACGAAAGTGACTCTCCTTTTGCTCCCACAGCAAGGCGGAGAAGCCTGTACAAAACACCTCCTTTTCACCACACGGTGAGGCAGAGAACCCGACCTCCTTTCGCTTCCTCCTGAAGCGGGCAGAGAACCCACGAACTCCTTTCGCTTCCTCCTGAAGCGGGCAGAGAACCCGGCCTCCTTTCGCTTCCTCCTGAAGCAGGCAGAGAACCTTCGAACTCCTTTTGCTTCCACCTGAAGTGGGCAGAGAACCCACGAACTCCTTTCGCTTCCTCCTGAAGCGGGCAGAGAACCCGGATCTTCTTGCGAACGATCCTCCCACGAAGAACACCGACTAGACGACAGACGACGAGCGGAGGAAAACGACTCTGATCCGTGCTTGGAGCAACCTTAGTGAATCCCTCACTAACTCCCCCTCACAAGATCTCTTCTCTCTCTCCCAACTCTCTCTCTCTCTCTAGGATTTCTCAGGGAAGGAAGGCAGCAAAAGATTTTTCCAAAAGTTGGAAAAAGTTCTTTTAAAGGAGGGCTTAAAATTTGCCCTAAATCTCAACTGGTCGGCTAATATCTTCCAGGACGATCAGTACATCGTCCTGTACGATCAGTTCAAATTCAGCTGATTCAGTCTGGACGATTAGGCTCTTCTGGACGATCAGTAGAAAAAGTTGTTCATATCGTCCCGTACGATACTACGATCGTCCGGGACGATTAGTGCAAATTGAGGACAATCGTCCAGAAGACAGTTCGGGTCGTCCAGAGAAATCTGTGCTGGACGACCAAAAAATGACTTAATCGTCCAGGACGATTGAGACATCGTCCTGTACGATTAGTTCAAAAAGGCCCAAAATCATCCTGAACACAGTTCGGGTCGTACAGCTGAAATGCACAAGACGATCACGATCGTCCGGGACGATCCTGAGATCGTCCAGGACGATGTGATCGTATCAATTAAACATTAATTGCTTTCCTTAATTACCAGACTAATTTAGCCATGATTGTAGTGCATCGTCCAGGACGATACACGTATCGTCCGGGACGATCAGACCAAAATACTTAAAATAAAACTTGCCTAACTTAATCTGGCGGCTGGAAATTTCTGATTTGAGCATATCATCCCGTACGATCCATAGATCGTCCAGGACGATCTGCTTAATCAGACCCTCTTAACTTAGTCGCCCTAATTAGGGTTTCTATTTTAACTGGATCGTCCAGGACGATGACACTATCGTCCAGGACGATCTGAACAAAATTTTAACAGAAACTCTAATTCACTCAATCTCTCTCCCTGAGTGTGTGTGTGCAAGGTTACTTAGCTAGGGAATCAGTTACATTACAATTGACTCAATAAAAGGAAAAATCATACATTTGACACACTTGGACCCGATCTTGAGTTGGCTTAAGTAGCTCGTGGTCTTTTGTGCCTGAAACTGATTAGCCAAGCAAAACACACTGGAAACATATTTGTCATCATCAAAACCAGATTTGCAACAATCTCCCCCTTTTTGATGATGGCAAACATTTGTAAAGTGGTCTGAAAAAAATGAAACTAAGAAATCAAACAAAACAAACATTTTTTAAATTTTCATTTAACAGCTCAAACAATACAGACAACATGAAAACGGAACATAGAAACAGACACGACTACAACTGACTCCCCCTTTTGACATCACAAACAAGGAGGAGGTAGAAAAAAAACAGAACACTGAAATAAAACATAACATGGAACAACTACAAAAGCAAGAAACTAAAATAGAGATGGATCCTGATCGGAAGGAGGAGGCGGTGGTGGAGGATTGAGGTAATGGTGAATGGCCTGAAATTGAGCTCCGAACCAGGCCATGTCCTGGTCATGCTGCTGTTGCTGCTGCGCAACATAGTCCGTGAACCGTGCCTCCCACTGGTCAAAACGCTGCACCAGGTGGTCAAAGGGAGAGGCAATGCGAAGGGGAGCAGGTGCCTCGGCTGCCGCAGGAGCGGGAATGGCCGCTTCTTCCTCTTCCTCAACATCCGGGGCGGGCTCCGGATGTAGTCGGGTGCTGTGAAGGACATGGAAGGCATTGTTGGTGAGGAAGTAAGTAGGAACATCTGGGGCTGCAGGATATTGCAGGTCATACTTGGTTTCAAGAGCATAGGCAATGAGATGTCCTAAGGCTAGATTTGGGCGACGGCGATGACCTGGATCTCGAATGGTGGTAAGGTGCTCAATGTATCAGATAATGAGATCGGCGGCATTGAATTCCCTACGGGCCATGATGTAGTAGGTAGTCAAGGACAGGAGGGGGGTGATGTGAATTCGATCCCCCGCCTTTGGAATGACGGAGGAATGAAGAACATGTTGGATAGTCCTGGCGTCTTTCAGAAGTGTGGAACAGGCATTGTCATGGTAAGGGGCATTTGTATTGCGGAGGAAATGATTGGCGACACTCCAATCATAGTCTGGGTCGGTGGTAAGTGTGTGGAGTTTGTCGCCAGTTATAGACAATTGGAGAATGGAGTGAAAGTCCTGATAGGTGAGTTCAATAGGGCGCTGATTGACATAGGACCGGAGAGTGGAGTAGTCGGCGGTAATCCTTAGGTTCGCGAAGAAAACGCGAAGAAGTTCGGAACTAAAGGGAAAAGCGAGGGTGAGGATGAAGGTGAGGGAGGTGTGGGCGAATAGATCAAGGACAGGATATGTGAGTGTACGGGGATTTACTATTTTTGAAGGCGTGATCCCCACCTCGCAGTATCGCTCAAAGGCAGCCTGATCGGCTGCATTAGGGAAGCGAGGATCAACCGGCCCCCGGGAGGAACTGGCACCCTTCTGACGAGAACGCTTGCCACCAGCCATGAGGATTTGAGAGAGTAAGGAGGAGAGGTGGAGTGGAGAAAACCGATGTGAAAAAGCTCAAGAAATCTGCTGTTTATAAAGAAAACGGACGGATCGTCCCGTACGATTGAGACATCGTCCGGGACGATCGGGGCATTTATGTCGTCCTGTACGATTGGTCAAAAAGGCGGTCCGATCGTCCAGGACGATCATATATCGTCCGGGACGATTAGACACAGGCGATCGTCCTGAGGAGTCAGCTGGACGACCGTTGACGAAAAGGTATCGTCCCGGACGATTAGGTGGATCGTCCAGGATGATTTACAATAAGTATGTCGGATGGGCCGAATTTAAATCGTCCAGCGGCTTGACAGGTGGATCGTCCGGGACGATAAGGGGATCGTCCGGGACGATGGGCAATAATTGGCGCAATCTCAGCCGTTTGATCAGATCAGGAGGATATGGATCATATCGTCCAGGACGATGTGAGTATCGTCCGGGACGATCACCAATAATTGGAATTTTTCAGCAGCTGGAGCAGTGGAGGGGCGATTCTGAACGAATCGTCCAGGACGATGTTTAGATCGTCCAGGACGGAGTTGATCGTCCAGGACGATATGTGGATCGTCCAGGACGATGTGAAGAAAAACAGAACAAGATGGATGATGAAGATGACCAATCAGGATTCCAAAAACACAATTATGTAAATCAAAATGCCACACACAAAAAAAGAAACTCACAGAGAAAAAAAAAACATGAAAAAGCAAAGTTTTTTTTTTTTTTTTTTTTTTTTTTTGATCAATCTGCTCGAGTAAATCAGAATTTTTCCTTGATTTTATATTCAAAAACCAATAAGAGAACGATTGACAACGCTGAAATCCAGAAAAGGTTGAAAAAATCGACTTTCGTAACTCCGACCCCGGGCACCTTATCGATGTAAACCTCTTTCAAAACAAAAATCCGATTCAGAAGAAAAGACATTAGATTTGAAAAGAGATCCTTTCAAGCCTCGTTCCAGAAAAATATCTGATATAATAGTGTTACAAAGTAAAAAATCAGAAATCAAGATTTTCAAACTCAAGCTTTTTGAACGTATTAAGTGACACACGAGTTTTTTTCTAAGACATTTAAAGATCTGAAAGAGAAGAAAGCTTAGGTTGGGCTCATTTTGTGCCTCTTTTTTTCAATTTATTTGGCGCACTGCACATCTTTTGATTTTTTTTTGATACACTTTGTGTATTTGGCATTTTCGCATCTTTTCAGTTTTGGGCTCATTTTATGCCTCTTTTTCAATTTGGTTGGCGCACTGCGCATCTTTTGTAAGCTTTCTCCTTTTCATAATCATTAAAGAGTCTCAGCTGTGAATCTATCTTCCAGACATAGGAGATGACTCTCCACAGTAGGGAAGAATGATTCACAAAACAAAAAACCACACATCATATGATAAATGCAATCACTTGGTTTTAGAAAATCAAACTAATGACTCAAGACTTTGAAAAACACTATTGATATGAGGCAGATTACTGTAGGAAGATAAAATAATCTCTATTTCAAAAAACTAACATTTTAATTTTGAAGAAGATTTTTTATCCAAAAGAAACCATACACCAGTAAAGGAGTTAGAGGAAGAGAAACAATTATCAATGTTTCTTCCCTTTAACAGATTCAATGGAATCAATCACTGCTTACCAGCTTCCAAATCAAAACAAGGTAAAAACTCCCAGTCAGAAATTCAGATTATCAGAAGTAGTGAGCGGTGATCAGATTTTGAAAAACATAAAACAGTAAGTGCAAGATATGAGCTAGTGAATAAAAAAATAGGTATAAAATCATATCAGAGTAAATACTTAAATCAAACTAACAATAAGGCTAAAACAGAAATCAGCAAAAGACATAAAATTAACTGAAAGTAAATAATCAAAGCCAAAAACTAACTAACAGAAATCAGAAATCAAAAGAAAAACTAAACCTAACTAACAGAAATCAGAATACCAATCAGAAAGATAATAAATCAGCAGTCATCAGAATCAAGCATTTATATCAATCACTCCTAATCTGGTTCTCAAAATGTTGAATGAGTCAAAGGCCAGTGGTTTAGTGAATATGTCAGCCAGCTGATTTTCAGTTGCTACATGATGTAGCTCAATGTCCCCTTTTGTAACATGGTCCCTAATGAAGTGATGCCTAATGTCAATGTGTTTGGTCCTAGAATGTTGGATTGGATTCTTAGAGATACAGATGGCACTGGTATTATCACACAGAACAGAAATTGTGCCAACGGGTACTCCTAAATCCAAGACTTGTTGTTTCAACCAAAGAACTTGGGCCACACAACTTCCTAAGGCAATGTACTCAGCTTCAGCAGTAGAAAGTGCAACTGAGTTCTGTTTTCTACTGGACCAGGAGACTAACGACTGTCCTATGAATTGACAAGTCCCAGAGGTACTCTTCCTATCCACCCTACACCCCGCAAAGTCAGAGTCAGAATATCCAATGATCTCAAAAGAGGTGCTGTGCCTAGGGTACCAAATTCCTAGGTTTGGGGTCCCTAAAAGATATCTAAGAATTCTCTTAACAGCAGTCAGGTGGGACTCTTTAGGATCAGCCTGAAACCTAGCACAAAGATAGACACTAAACATGATATCGGGTCGGCTAGCAGTTAGGTAAAGCAGTGAACCTATTATCCCTCTATACTTCTTCTGATCAACAGATTTTCCATTTGAATCCTTATCTAACTGAACTGAGGAGGGCATGGGAGTATTGATTGGCTTGGCTTTGTCCATTTCATATTTCTTCAAAATGTCCTTAGTATATTTTGATTGATTGAGAAAAGTTCCATCATCCAATTGCCTTATGCTAAACCCCAAAAAGTAGGACAATTCTCCCATCATACTCATCTCAAACTCCTTACTCATTGTTTTGGAAAACTCATCACATAAATATTTATCAGAAGATCCAAAAATTATATCATCAACATAAATCTGGACAATGAGTAAGTCATCTCCTATTCTCCTCAGAAAAAGGGTGGTGTCTACGCTCCCCTTAACAAACTCTCTTTCTAACAGGAATGTGCTAAGCCTCTCATACCAAGCTCTGGGTGCCTGTTTCAATCCATATAAGGCCTTTTTTAATTTATAGACATGACTTGGATATTGGGAACTCTCAAAACCTGGGGGTTGTTCTACAAAAACATCTTCTTTAATTACCCCATTTAAAAAGGCACTCTTGACATCCATTTGAAACAGCTTAAATCCCTTGTAACAGGCAAAGGCTAGTAGCACTCTAATGGCTTCCAATCTAGCTACAGGGGCAAAAGTTTCCTCAAAATCTATCCCTTCTATCTGATTATACCCCTTTGCCACCAATCTTGCCTTATTTCTCACCACCACACCAGAATCATTCATCTTATTCTTAAAGACCCACTTGGTTCCCACAATACTTTGGTTTCTAGGTCTTTCTACTAACTCCCAAACATCATTCCTTACAAATTAATTCAATTCTTCCTGCATAGCTAAAATCCAAAACTCATCCGACAAGGCTTGATTGATGTTGGTGGGTTCAGTCATTGAGATAAAGGCAGAATGGTTTACTTCCTTCCTAAGTCCATGCTTAGTCCTAACACCTTCAGAAGGGTCTCCTAAGATCAGTTCTTTAGGATGACTCGAAGAATATCTCCAATCTCTAGGCAAAGTGGTTTGAGGTTCTACCCTTTCCTCCAAATTTGTATTTCCAACTCCTTGGGTAACCTCAACAATCTCTTCATCTTCTACTTCAGATCTAGACTCCTTAGGATCAGATTCATCAAACACTACATGGGTTGTTTCTTCCACCACCAAAGTCCTCCTATTGAACACCCTAAAGGATTTCCCCACACTTGAATATCCTAAGAACACTCCTTCATCAGATTTGGGGTCAAATTTTCCTAAGGGTGACTTCCCGTTGTTTAGAATGAAAACCTTACAGCCAAAGACATGGAGGTGGGACAGATTTGGTGTTCTACCCTTAATGATCTCATAAGGTGTCTTGTTCAGTTTGACTCTCACATTCACCCTATTCAGCACATAACAGGCAGTGTTCACCGCTTCAGCCCAAAAGTATTTTGGAAGTGAATACTCGGCAAGCATGGCTCTAGCGGCTTCCACTAAGGTCCTGTTCTTCCTTTCAGCTACCCCGTTCTGCTGAGGGGTCCTAGGAGCTGAAAAATTGTGACTAATCCCATGATTCTCACAAAAACTTCCAAATCTTTCATTTTCAAACTCCCCTCCGTGATCACTATGGATGGTAATAATCTCACATCCTAACTTCTTCTGAATCCAAGTAGAGAAAGATCTAAACTCATCAAATGACTCAGATTTGTGTGACAAAAACTTAACCCAAGTGAACCTTGAATAATCATCAACAATCACAAAACCATAGACTCTCCCCCCTAAGCTGGCAGTGCTAATGGGTCCAAAGAGGTCCATGTGAAGAACTTCTAAAGGTCTAGAGGTGCTAATGTCCTTAACAGAGTGAAAAGAGGACTGGACTTGCTTCCCCAACTGACAGGCATCACACAGGTGATCCTTAGTGAACTTAAGCTTGGGCACACCTCTAACTAAGTCCTTTTGGGTGACTCTCCTAAGGGTTTTCATACTGGCATGACACAATCTCCTATGCCATAACCAAGACTCATCAGCAGCAGTTTTTAAGCAAATTGAATTATCAGATTTGATGCTACTTACATCCAGCTTGTAGACGTTGTTGATCCTTTGCCCCTGCAAAACAACTTCATCATTTAAGCTTAAAATGTAGCCAGTGGGCAGGAATTTGATGCTGTATCCCTTGTCGCAGAGTTGACTGATGCTCAGCAGGTTGTGTTTCAGTCCATCTACAAGCAAAACATTATCAATCATAAAGTTCTTTGAATCACCAATTATACCTGTGCCTACCACCTTCCTGGTGGTGTTATCTCCAAGTGTAACCTTGCCTCCAGCTCTGGCCTCCAGCGAAATGAACTGATTTGCATCTCCAGTCATATGTCTAGAACATCCGCTGTCCAGGTACCACATGCTCTCACGAGGTCTTGTGTGAGAGCACACCTACAAAATCATCAAATGTCAGTCTTAGGAACCCAAACAGGTTTGGGTTCCATCTTATGAAAAGAAGAATGCGATGCATGCGTGCTGTGCTGTGCAACAGGCAGTTTGGGTCTCCACACCCAATGTGTACTACGGTGAACAGTACAAGTGTGTGATATGTGTCCTAACATGCCACATGAAAAACATCTAACACCAGGAAAAGGATTAACTAAACGTCGTGAGTGATAGTGCCTCTTCCTAGTAGTGTATGAAACATGCTTTGAAGAACTTGCAACAGAATTTTTAAAAGGTGGCGGTGCATAAAATTGTTCAAAAGTAGGCGGTGTTTTGTTATTTTCAAAAGAACTGATTTTCACTTTCAAAAACTCAATGTGTTTGTTTAAACTTCCAATTTCAAACGTTTTTGCACTTTCAATACTTTCTAACTCAGATGCCAAATCATTCACTTTCTTAAAAGCAAGTTCTAATTCAACATGCACTGTTTTTAACAAGTTATGCTCAACAATTAAATCAGAATGCTTTTTATTCAGTTCATCAAACTCATCTAGTAAAGACATGTGATTGCTATCAATGGTGGAATGGTCCTTAATCAACACTTTATGCTCTTTTTGCAAAGTCAGATAATCTAGTTTCAAACTAGCATGGGTTTTCTTAAGCTTCCTATATGATGTATGAATCTTTTCAGAAACTTCAAATAACTGATCGTAAGTAAGCTCACATACCTCTTCCTGGTCGGACTGACCAGGGTGATCATCAGCCATCAAACATAAGTTTGTTTCCTCCTCTTCAGCTTCAGTCTCAGAAGAGTCGGATGCAGAGTCTGCCCAGAACGCCTTCTGAATCCGCTTCTTGTCCTTTCTGAACTTTGGTTTCTCCTCACCCTTCTCCTTGCTTGGATGAGCTTTAAGTGTCGGACAATCAGCCTTAATGTGTCCGGGCTTCCTGCATTCAAAACAAACCGATTCAGATGAACCCTTAAAGTTTTTATTGGACTTACCCTTGTTCCACTTCTGATAGTTCTTATGTTTCTTCCTTAGAAAGCTTTTAAATTGCCTTGTGATTAAGGCAACATCATCGCTATCAGACCCGGAAGAGCTAGCATCTGAATCCTTGGCCTTTAGTGCCACAGTCTTCTCTTTCTTGCGTTCACCTGCATCAAGTTGCCTTTGGTTCACCCCTTGCTCGTAAGCAATGAGTGATCCAAGTAAGCTGTCAATAGAGTAAGTATTTAAATCTTTGGATTCAGTAATAGCAGTAATCTTAGCATCATAAGAAGCAGGCAAACATCTAAGAATCTTGTTCACTCTTTTGTAGTTGGTAAGTTCTCTACCTAAAGCATGCAAAGAGGTAACAATCTGAGTGAACCTTGTGTACATTTCTGAAATAGTCTCACTAGGTTTCATGCGAAAAAGTTCGTAATCATGTAACAAGATGTTTAACCTAGATTGTTTGACTTCAGTTGTACCTTCATATGTTATACATAATCTATCCCAAATCTCTTTTCCCGTTGTACAAGTAGAAACACGCATATAGTCCTCAGATTTTAAAGCACAAAAGAAACAGTTCAAACATTTGGCATTTAACTGTGCTAAATCACGATCATCAAACGTCCAATTAGCAAACGGCAATTCAGTTTTCACATTGTTAACCATTCGAAAAGGTGGTTCGTATCCGTCCTTAACTAACATCCACATGCGATAATCAATAGACTGAAGAAAAGTAGACATGCGTGTTTTCCAAAAATCAAATGGAATGTTATCAAACAACGGTGGTCTCGTTATAGAATAACCTTCAGCAGTATTACGATTGTTACAGTTAGCCATGGATCAAATTCAAAAGTTTTTAAACAGAAATTTTGAATCCCGCTCTGATACCACTTGAAAGTTCGAAAGGGATGTTAAGCCCTAGTGAACTAGTCCCGAGGCTAACCAAGAGGGGGGGTGAATTGGTTATTTAAAAATTTCACGATAACTACAAAAATCTTTTCGATACTTAGCAGCGGAAACAAGTAAACAATAACGAAAAGATCAACCAACGATATTCACCCAAGCAGTTTATATTGAAAAGTAAAATGCAAAACTGAATCAGAAAAGCAAACCAGATTTTATAGTGGTTCGGTCAACTTGACCTACGTCCACTCCCCGGAGCCTCCCCTCCGGGTATTGCACTAAACGAAAGTGACTCTCCTTTTGCTCCCACAGCAAGGCGGAGAAGCCTGTACAAAACACCTCCTTTTCACCACACGGTGAGGCAGAGAACCCGACCTCCTTTCACTTCCTCCTGAAGCGGGCAGAGAACCCACGAACTCCTTTCGCTTCCTCCTGAAGCAGGCAGAGAACCTGGCCTCCTTTCGCTTCCTCCTGAAGCAGGCAGAGAACCTTCGAACTCCTTTTGCTTCCACCTGAAGCGGGCAGAGAACCCACGAACTCCTTTCGCTTCCTCCTGAAGCGGGCAGAGAACCCGGATCTTCTTGCGAACGATCCTCCCACGAAGAACACCGACTAGACGACAGACGACGAGCGGAGAAGACGACTCTGATCCGTGCTTGGAGCAACCTTAGTGAATCCCTCACTAACTCCCCCTCACAAGATCTCTTCTCTCTCTCCCAACTCTCTCTCTCTCTAGGATTTCTCAGGGAAGGAAGGCAGCAAAAGATTTTTCCAAAAGTTGGAAAAAGTTCTTTTAAAGGAGGGCTTAAAATTTGCCCTAAATCTCAACTAGTCGGCTAATATCGTCCAGGACGATCAGTAGATCATCCTGTACGATCAGTTCAAATTCAGCTGATTCAGTCTGGACGATTAGGCTCTTCTGGACGATCAGTAGAAAAAGTTGTTCATATCGTCCCGTACGATACTACGATCGTCCGGGACGATTAGTGCAAATTGACGAAAATCGTCCAGAAGACAGTTCGGGTCGTCCAGAGAAATCTGTGCTGGACGACCAAAAAATGACTTAATCGTCCAGGACGATTGAGACATCGTCCTGTACGATTAGTTCAAAAAGGCCCAAAATCGTCCTGAACACAGTTCGGGTCGTACAGCTGAAATGCACAAGACGATCACGATCGTCCGGGACGATCCTGAGATCGTCCAGGACGATGTGATCGTATCAATTAAACATTAATTGCTTTCCTTAATTACCAGACTAATTTAGGCATGATTGTAGTGCATCGTCCAGGACGATACACATACCGTCCGGGACGATCAGACCAAAATACTTAAAATAAAACTTGCCTAACTTAATCTGGCGGCTGGAAATTTCTGATTTGAGCATATCGTCCCGTACGATCCATAGATCGTCCAGGACGATCTGCTTAATCAGACCCTCTTAACTTAGTCGCCCTAATTAGGGTTTCTGTTTTAACTGGATCGTCTAGGACGATGACACTATCGTCCAGGACGATCTGAACAAAATTTTAACAGAAACTCTAATTCACTCAATCTCTCTCCCTGAGTGTGTGTGTGTAAGGTTACTTAGCTAGGGAATCAGTTACATTACAATTGACTCAATAAAAGGAAAAATAATACATTTGACACACTTGGACCCGATCTTGAGTTGGCTTAAGTAGCTCGTGGTCTTTTGTGCCTGAAACTGATTAGCCAAGCAAAACACACTGGAAACATATTTGTCATCATCAAAACCAGATTTGCAACAAATATGCCCATCATAGAGCGTCAAAACTGGAAGATCATATGTTGTGGTAAGAATATGCCCATTACTGAGGAACAAAAATGGAAGATCATATAATGGGGTAGGAATATGCCTATCATAGAGGATTAAAATTGGGAGATTGTATGTGAAAGTTCATTAGGGTTGTTAATCCCTTATGAACTAGTCTTGAGGCAAACCAAGAGGGGGGTGAATTGGTTATTTTAAAAATTTATGAGCAAAAATAATTTAGAAAAATCTTTTTGAATGTTTTAAAAAAATTACAATTTTACCATTATGTGAAGATATTCAATAATAATAGAATAATAATAACACTCACACGATCATCAACAGAAAAATAAATGCGAAATATAATCAGAAAGAATACACCAAATTTTATAGGGGTTCGGTCAACTTGACCTACGTCCACTCCCTGGAGCCTCTCCTCCATGTATTGCAATATCACTAAGTGACTCTCCTTCTACTCCCACAGCAAGGCTGAGAAACCTGTACAAAATTCCTTTCCATAAAACCGGTGAGGCTGAGAACCTAGACTCCTTTCACTTCCTCCTGAAGTAGTCACTACAGGAAAAAAATAAAATACCGGTAGAATTTCTGGCAGAAATATTTACGCCAGAATCAACGATGGAATTTTCGGCGGATTGCCCCACCGGTAATTATATGGCGTATTTTCTGGTGGAACAACCGTCAGTACATTTTCGACATAATATCCGGTGGCTATTTCAGCGATAATATCTGACGACTATTCCGATGAATTTACCGCCGGTTAATTAAAACCCGACGAAGTATTACCGACGGAGTATCCACCGGTAATACTTCTGGTGTATTTTTTGCTTTCTCCTGAAGTAGGCAGAGAACCTGGATCTTCTTGCATACGATCCTACCACAGATACACCAACAAGATAAGAAGCGATTGTTGTGACTCGGGCTCACGAGTTCATATTTTGATAATAAAAAACATTATGGCTCACATCTTCCAGTATTTGTAATATATATTTATTTGTGTATATACTAACATTTCAGGAACATCATGCACCATCCAACAAAGTTTTAAGGCTAAAAGAATGGGTAGAATAGGCTATATGTGATAATATTTATAACTTTCATTAATGTACCTTTTGATTTCTTGAGTCAAGTCCTGTAACCGTGTATGCTTACTTGTGACCAGTGCACACATACTCAGGGGGAGTGAAATATTGCCTTATCCAGAAGTTTAATTTTTGAACACATCATACTAGACGATCTCAGGATCGTCCTAGATGATCTGTTCATTAAACTAATCATCCTGGATGATTCTTGAATCATCCTTGATGTTCCATTATGATCTCAAAACCCTAGCCGCCAACCTAATTTGGGCATTATTTGATTTATAGATTATTTAGTCCAATCATCCTGGATGATCCAAGGATTATCCTGGACGATCAATGCCAATCTTACCTAAATTAATTAGGTGGATTATGTTTGGATTCATCGATCATATCATCCTGGATGATCACAGAATCGTCGTGGATGATCTGTTACAAAAACCCTAAAATTCCTCTAAGTCTCCTGGACGACCCGAACTATCAGCAGGATGATATGTGTCATTTTGAGCTAATCATCTCAGACGATCCGAAGATCATCAAGGATGATAAGAATAATTTCTCTGAAGGATCGTCCAGAACTATGCTGATCGTACTGGCTAAAGCGGCCTTTTTGTACTAATCGTATAGGATGATCCCAGGATCATCCAGGTGGATTTTTGCTGCCAGAACTTTTTTGGAAGGATTTTCGGAGCCCTTTATTTAAGGGATGTCAAATACATTGAAATCATCTTTGGTAGACATTGAAGCTTCATTTCTTGTGGAGGAAAATTGAAGAGAGAGCTTGAAAGGGAGAGTGGAAAGGGTGAAGTTTGGGTGGGAGAAGATCCTTGGAAGGGGGATTTTTGAGGGAGTGTGAAGGGATCACACGGTTGCTCCGGTAGGTTTGCACCTAAGTACCATCGAATTTAAGCCTCATCTTGAGGGATGTTTTGGGAAGAAGAAGTTCTCATGGTGTTAAAGGATCTGGCTACTTCGCCGCACCGGGGAAGGTGGAAGTGATTCTGTAAGGGCTTCTCTGCCTAGCTGTGGGGGCTAAAGCAGAGTCACTTTATTTTAGTGCAATACTCAGAGGGTGTCTCCGGGGAGTGGACGTAGGTCATGTTAGACCAAACCTTTATAAATTTGGTGTCTTCTTTTTTATTATTTTCTGCACCTTCTTATCTGCTTGGGTAAAATCTCTGATTTATCCTTTTTATTATTGATTTATTTTTTTTCACTGCAAAATATAAAAAGATTTTTCTTATGTTTTAAATATCCAATTCACCCCCCCCTCTTGGTTAGCCTCGGGACTAGTTCATAAGAGTTTGACACCCCTCATGAACTTTCAAGTGGTATCAGAGAGGGATTCAAAATTAAGTTTAAAAACTTTTGAATTTTATCCATGGCTAACTTTGGGAATCATAATACTGCTAAAGGTTATTCAATTACATGACCACCATTATTTGAAAATATTACTTTTGATTTTTGGAAAATTCGCATGTCTAAATTTTTACAATCTATTGATTATCGCATGTGGCATATGATTTAAACTAGCTATTCTATACCATCACGTATTTTAAATCAAATCAAAATTAATATTCTTTTTTTAAAATGGAGTAGAACAGAACAAATTAATGCTCAATTGAATGCTAAATATTTAAATTACTCTTTTCATGCTTTAAATTCTGATGATTATATATTATTATCCGCATGCACTACTGGCAAGGAAATTTGGGATAAATTATGCATGATATATGAAGGTACTTCTGAAATTAAGCAATTTAGGTTAAATATTTTGATGCATGATTATGAACTTTTTAGCATGAAACCTTATGAGACAATTTTGGACATGTATATTAGGTTTTCTCAAATTGTGACATCATTATATCCATTAGGAAAAGAGCTTTCAAATTTTGAAAAAGTCAAAAAAATCCTACGTTCTCTACTTAATAAATTTGATGCCAAAGTCGTTGTAATTTTTGAATCTAAAAATTTAAATAAATATTCTATTGATAATTTGATTGACTCACTCATTGCTTACGAGCAAAGTTTAGATCAACAAATTTTTTGATACAAGTAAAACTATAGTGATGAAAACTAAAGACATTAGAAAAAGTGACTTAGAAGATGATGAAAGTAAGGAGTTAGCATCAATTACAAACAACTAAAAAAATTATTAAAGCACAAGCGTCAACATCAAAAGTGAAATAAAGGTAAAAAAGGAAAGAATGTGAAGTTCTCTTCTGACGTTCTCTGTTTTGGATGTAGAAAACCTGGACATATAAAAAATTAGTGCCCAAACTTAAGAACCCTTCCTGAAAATGAAAAGGGTAAAAGCTAAGCAAGTTGTAATAAGGGCGGATAATGCAAAACAAAAAATGTCCTGGGCAGACCAAGCTTCTGAATCATCAAATCAGGAACGAGATTGTATGAATTAATATTTTTCTTGTGTTTATTTTTGTGTTTATACTTTTGTTGTTCTTGATTTTTATTCATTATTTTTTTATGCTTTATTATTATTTTTGTTTTTTCTTTTAAATTTCTTTTTAAATTAGTTTCTTTATTTTTTAATTATTTCTCTGATCAGCACACACATATCACCTTTTATTTTATTTACACTTAAAAAAAATCAAAATTATTTTTCAAAGATCATATTTTCTAAAAATGGAAAGTTTACCTCCTATTTTTCTAAAAATTCTATGTAAGTTGTGGTTGATTTCTCTAAAATCAAGCAAAGGAAAGAAAACTCATGATTTTGTCTCTCCATGTTATTTCTTTATGTTAGGCTATTTCACTTTTGATTGAAAATCCGTTTCACATTATAAATTAGTTTTTGAAATTGAAACTTTTTTCATCTCCCAATATTTTTTCTATCTCATAGGAATATTTTGCAAATTATTGAACCAACTTAAAAATTATCTTATTCAGGTTGTTCATCTTTATCAAAAGAATAAGGTTTGCTGATTTTAAAGATTTAGAATGGAGGCAAATTACAAAAATGAAAAGATTAGCAATATCGCCAAAAATGGAAGGATACACAAAGTGTATCAAAAAGCAAAAGATGAGCAATGTTGCCAAAAATAGAAGGATACACAAAAGGTATCAAAAATTAAAAGATTCGTAAAGTGCACCAAATTGAAAAGAGGCACAAAATAAGACCATAAAAATTTAGCTTCCCTTCTTGTAAATCTCCAAAGTTTAGTAAACTCTTATATCTTGTCGATAGATTCGTTACTTGAGCTTGAAAATCAAGATTTTTTATTCATTACTTCGCATTAATCTTCTATTAGATATATTTCATGAAATGAGATTTTATTGATTTTTTTTCCTTATCTAATTTATTTCTTGATTTATATATTGGCTTAAAAAGTTTTTTAGCCTTTTTAAAACCTGAGCTTGGATTAATAATTTTTGAATCTTTAACCTTTCTGGGTTATGAGTAGTCAATTCATGCCTTACTAAGCTTTCGGATAAAATTAAGAGGTGACTTTCTCATTACAAGAAACTTCTTTATATTTTCAAAAAACATTTCACCAGATCAGAGACCGGTTTTTTAAGTCTATTTTTTCTGCTTTATTTTTCTATGCGCCTCTTCTTTTTTATAATGTCAAAGGGGGAGAACATACTATTGTATTTGTGAAGTTTATTTTATTTATGGGTATTTGTGAAGTTTGTTTTATTTATGTTGTGTAGTTTTTTATAAATAAAAAAAATTTGTTGTGTTTTTCTTTGTTTTTAAAAGTCTTATCTTAGTGAGCGGGAGATTAGGAGAAAATAATTCTTGCTTACAAATTAAACAAGTAATGTTTATCATCATCAAAAAGGGGGAGATTATTGTGACTCGGGCTCACGAGTTCTTATTTTGATGATAATAAACATTATGGCTCACATCTTCCAGTATTTGTAATATATATTTGTTTGTGTATATATTAATATTTCAGGAACAGCATGGACCATCCAATAAAGTTTTAAGGCTAAAAAAATGGGAAGAATATGTTATATGTGATGATATTTATAACTTACATTAATGTACCTTTTGATTTCTTAAGTCATCCTGTAAGGGTGAATGCTTGCTTGTAACCATATACACACCTATTCAGGGGAAGTGAGATCTTGTCATATCCAGAAGTTCAATTTTTGAACACACTTGACGATCTCAGGATCATCCTGCATGATCGGTTCATTGAACTAATCATCCTGGATAATTCTTGAATCATCCTGGATGATCCATTACGATCTCAAAACCCTAGCCGCCAACCTAATTTTGGCATGATTTGATTTACAAATTATTTGGTCTAATCATCTTGGACAATCCAAGGATCATCCTGGATGATCAATGCCAATCATAACTAAAATAATTAGGTGGTTAAGGAAAGTAATTATGTTTAGATTAACTGATCATATCATCCCAGATGATCATAGGATCATCCTAGCTGATCTGTTGCAAAAACCCTAAAATTTCTTTGAGTCTCCTGGACGACCCGAACTATCAGCAGGATGATATGTATCATTTTGAACTAATTGTCCCGGATGATTGCAAGATTGCCCAGGACGATAAGAACAATTTCTTTGAAGGATCATCCAGAACTATGCTGATCGTACTAGCTAAAGCGATCTTTTTGTTCTAATCGTATAGGATAATCCCAGGATCATGCAGGATAATTTTTGCTGCCAGACTTTTTTGGAAGGGTTTTCAAAGGCCTTTATTTAAGGGATGTCAAAGACTTTGAAATCATCTTTGGCAGCCATTGAAGCTTCATTTCTTCTGAAGGAAACTTGAAGAGAGAGCTTGAAAGGGAGAGTGGAAAGGATGAAGTTTCAGTGGGAGAAGTAACTTAGAAGGGGGATTTTCGAGGGAGTGTTAAGGGATCACACGGTTGCTTCGACAGGCTTACACCAAAGTACCATTGGATTTAACGCTCGTCTCGAGGGATGTTTTGGGAAGAAGAAGTTCTTGTGGTGTCAAAGGACCCAACAACTCCGTTACACTGGGGAAAGTAAAAGTTATTCTATAAGGGCTTCTCAGCCTAGCTGTGGGGGCTAAATGATAGTCACTTTATATTAGTGCAATACTCAGAGGGTGCCTCTGGGAAGTGGATGTAGGTAAAGTTGGACCGAACCACTATAAATCTGGTGTATTCTTCTAATTATTTTCTGCAACTTCTTATCTGCTTGGGTGAAATATCTGATTTATCCTTTTTATCGTTGATTTATTTTATTTCCATTGTAAAAGATAAAAAAGATTTTTCTTGTATTTTAAATATCTAATTCACCTCCCCCCCCCCCCCCCCACTCTTGGTTAGCCTTAGAACTAGTTTATAAGAGTTTAACACCCCTCACAAACTTTCAATGATGACCGGAGAAGATGACTCTGATCCATGCTTAGAGCAAACATTTTTTAACGCCTCACAAACTTCCCCTCACAAGATCCTCTCTCTGTCCCAAGCTCTCTCTCTCTCTCTCTCTCTCTCTCAAGGTTCTCTCTGGCAAGGAAGGTGGTAAAAGATTTTCTTGTTGTAAAAAAAAGATCTTAAATATAAGAGCTCAAAAATAGCCCTAAATTATAACTTATCGTCAATCATCATCCAGGACAATCTGTTGATCATCCTGTATGATCAGTGTAAAATTACTCATATCAGGCTGGATAATCTGGTTCCTTTGGATGATTAGAAGATAAAATTTCTTCAGATCGTTCGGGATGATTCTGCAATCATCTGAGATGATTAGTGTAACTCAAGAACATCATCCAGAGGATAGCTCTGGTCATCCAAGGCAGCTTATACTGGACGATCTCAAAATTTCTTAATCATCCAGGATGATATCTCTATTATCATATATGATTAGTTCAAAAGTGCCCAATTTTGTCTGGCTCAAAGCCCTAGTCGTAAAGCCAAAACCTGTTGGACTATTTTAAGATGACTTGATCATCCAGGATGACATCTATATCGTCCTATATGATTAGTTCAAAATTAAGAATATCATCCAGAGGATACTTTGGGGCATACAGATGAAATGCACAGGACGGTCAAGTTTTCTAATAGATCATCCAGGATAATATGATCGAATCAATCAAACATTACTTAATTTCCTTAATCACTAGACTAATTTAGGCATGATTATAATGGATCATCCAGGATGATACACGTATCGCCCGGGATGATTAGACTAAATCTCTAAAAATAAAAACTTGCCTAACTTAATCTGGTAACAGAGAATTTCTGATTTGAGCATATCAACCTGTACGATATATGTATCATCCAGGATGATCTACTTAATTAAACTGACTTAACATGGCTGCCCTAATTATGGTTTCTATTTTCACTAGATCTTCCAAGATGATATAAATATCATCCAGGATGATTTGAACAAAAATTGAATAGAACTCTAACTCACAAAAACTCTCCCCCTGAGTGTGTGTATGTAAGGTTACTTAGCTTAGGGATCAGTTATATTACATTTGAATCAAGTGAAAGTTTGATAGGGTTGTTAAGCCTTGATGAACTAGTCCCGAGGCTAACCAAGAGGGGGGGGTGAATTAGTTATTTAACAATTCGTGAGCAACAGGAAAAATCTTTTCGATAATTTGCATCGGAAATAAGTAAACACAGAAATGAAAAGATCAACCAAAGATTTCACCCAAGTAGATAATAATAGCAAAATAAAGTGTAGAAAATAATCAAAAAGAGCACACCATATTTTATAGTGGTTTGGTCAACTTGACCTACGTCCACTCCCTAGAGCCTCCCCTTCAGGTATTGCACTAACACAAAAGTGACTCCGCTTCTGCTCCCACAGCAAGGTGGAGAAGCCTGTATAAAACTCATTTCCACCAACCCGGCGAGGCAAAGAACCTATACTCCTTTCGCTTCCTCCTGAAGCAGGCAGAGAACCTGAACTCCTTTCACTTTTTCCTGAAGAAGATAGAGAACCTGAACTCCTTTCGCTTTCTCCTGAAGCGAGCAGAGAATCCGGATCTTCTTGCGAATGATCCTCCCACAGAAAACACCGATAAGATGAGAGACGACGAGCGGAGAAGACGTCTCTGATCCTTGCTTGGAGCAACCTTTGTGAATCCCTCACAAACTCCCCCTCACAAGATCCTCTCTCTCTCTCCCAAGCTCTCTCTCTCTCTCTCTCAAGGTTTCTCTAGAAAGGAAAGTGGTAAAAGATTTTTCTTGTTGGAAGAAAAAGATCTTTTATAGGAGGGCTCAAAATTTTCTCTAAATCTTAACTGGTCGGCCAATATTGTCGCCAGATCATCCTGTACGATCAGTTCAAAATCACCTGTTTCAGCCTGGACGATCTAGCTCCTCTGGACAATTAGCAGAAAAAATTGTTTAGATTGTCCCGTACAATTCTGCTATCGTCTGGGTCGATTAGTGTAAATCAGGAATTTCGTCCAGAAGATCACTTTGGTCATCTAGAGGAACTTAAGCTGGACGACCTCAAAATGACTTGATTGTCTAGGATGATATTTCTATCATCCTGTACGTTTAGTTCAAAAAGCGCCAAAATCAGCCTGATCACCGCTCTGGACATACAGGTGAAACATACTAGACGGTCAGGATTTTTAACACATCATCCGGTACGATCCTGTGATCATCCAGGATGATATGATCAAATCAATCAGACCTTGATTACTTTTCTTAATCACCAGACTAATTTAGGTTTGATTGTAATGGATCATCCAGGATGATACACGTATCATCCGAGATGATCAGATCAAATCTCTAAAAATAAAACTTATCTAACTTGATCTGGTGGCTGAGAATTTTTTATTTGAGATTATTGTCCTGTATGATGGATGGATCATCCAGGATGATCGACTTAATCAGACAGACTTAACTTGGTCGCCCTAATTAGGGTTTCTATTTTCACAGGATTTTCTAGGACGATGTGAATATCGTCTAGGACGATCTGAACAAAAATTGAACAGAAACTCTAATTCACTCAAGCTCTTCCCTTGAGTGTGTGTGTGCAAGGTTACTTAGCTAGGGGATCAGTTACATAGCATTTGACTCAATAAAGATGAAAAAGTACATTGGACTTATATTTCAAAACAGATTGACTCGAGCTTGGACTATCATGAACTTGTAACTAAACCTACGTACCTGAAAGATTAAACAGGTAATAAAAGAGAAAAATATTTGCTATCCTCAAAATCATAATCTTTAAAACCATATTTACAATATCAAGAAAAATGAAAAAGTATATTAAACCTTAAACGCAAATAGACTGACTCGATCTTGAGCTAGCTTGAATTATAGTTGATCCTTTGAACCTGAATGATTAGAATCTCAAATAGAAACAAAAAGGTTTATTATCATCAAAATCATAGTCCTTGAAACTAGATTCACAACAATCTCCCCCTTTTTGATGATGACAAACATTTATTATTAATTCAAAATTCAGTAAATAAATACGGTGAACATTTGGTTCAAAAGCATTGAACATTTCTATTAATAATTAACAAACTTTATAATGCACCCCAAAAAACACAAACTACTCCCCCTTTTGACATCTTAAAAAGGGGAAAACACAACACAAACATCAATAAAAGTAAAAACAAATAGAAAGAAAAGGAAAATAGTAAAAGAAGTACTCAAACATTAGCAAACACAAATAGACTAGAAGAGAGGGGGATCCTGATCAGATGGAGGAGGTGGTGGTGGCTGAAAGAGGCTATGGACAGTGGCAAACTACTCACCAAACCAGTCCATGTCCTGATCGTGTTACTGCTGTTGCTGGGCTATACAAGCGTTGAAGTGATTGACATTCTCAGCATGCTACTGCTCCTAGGCAAAATGTTCCTCCAACTGGTCAAACATGTGCACCAGGTGATCAAGAGGTGACTCTATATGGAGAGGGGCAGGTGCAGCGGGTACCAAAGCAGCTTCCTCCTCTTCCCCCTCAACATCCGTGCTGGGTTCCAGATGAAGTCATGTACTGTGTAGAACATGGAAGGAGTTGTTAGAGAAGAAGGAAGGAGGGAGATTGGCTGGAACCAGATATTGTAAATTATATTTGGTCTCGAGGGCATAGGCAATGATGTGTCCTAAGGATAGATTTGGGCACCTCCTGTGGCTTGGATCCTTAATGCTAGTAAGGTGTTCGATGTAATGTAAGAGGAGATCGGTAGAATTAAAATCACGGCAGGCCATAATGTAGAAGGTGGTCAGGGAGAGCAAGGGCTGATGTGGATGCAGTCCCCAGCTTTTGGAATGATATAGGAGCAAAGGACATACTGGATTGTTCGAGAATCCTTAAGTAAGGAAGAGCAGGCATTATCATGATAGGGGATGTTGGTGTTCCTAAGAAATTGATTTGTGACACTCCAATCAAAATCAGGATCAAAGGAGATGAGATGGAGTTTGTCGCCAGTAATTGAGATATGGAGAATGTCGTGAAAGTCTTGGGTGGTTAGTTTGATGGGGAAGCGATTGACAAAAGATCGAAGGGTGGAGAAGATCAATCAATACGAAGGTTCGTAAAGAAAATACATAAAATCTTAGTACTTAATGGAAAAGCTAGAGTTAGGATGAATGTGAGAGAAGTGTGAGTGAAAAGATCTAAGATCGGATAAATCAGAATGCAGGGATTGAGGATTTTGGATTGTGTGATCCCCACCTCAAGGTACCACTGAAATGCAGCCTGATCGGCTACTTCAGGAAAGCCAGGATTGACATTGCCTCGGGAGGAACTAGCTCCCTAGTGCCTGGAACATTTGCTACCAGCCATGAGAAGATGATTTGAGTAGGGAGTGAAGGAGGAGTGGTGAAACAAAATGGTGAAAATTGGCTGTTTAAATTAAAAATGGCCAGATCATCCAGGACGATCATAGGATCATCTAGGATGATAGGGCAATAATGGCATCCAGGATGATTGGTCAAAAAGGTGATCAGATATCTTCTAGGATGATTAGATACAGGTGATCATTCCGAGGAGTCAAGACGGACGATCGTTGATGAAAAGCATCATCTCGGATGATTAGGTGGATCATCCAAGATGATATGCAATAAATAAACTCTACGACCCAAATTTAAATCATCCAGCTACTGCCACGTTGATCATCCAGGATGATGAGGTGGATCATCTAGGATGATCACCAATAATTGGTGTAAACCAACCGTTGGATCATGATGGGGATGATTTGAACAGATTGACCAGGAAGATGTATGGATCATCCAGGATGATGTGTAGATCATCCAGGATGATGTGTGGATCGTCTAGGACGATGTGAAGAAAAAATTGATCAGTATGAAGAATGGAGAGGAATGATCAGGGAATCCTAAAAACATATAAAAAGGAAAAATCAAAATCAAAGCCAAAATAAAGAAAATGTGGAAACAGGAAAAATAACACTAAAAGCCCCTTTTTTCAGATTGATCTGCTCCAGTAAATCAGAGTTTTCCTTAATTTTCATTCAAATTTCGATAAGAAGAAAATTGACAATGTTGAAATCCAGAAAAGTTGGAAAATTAACTTTTGTAACTCCTACCTCGGTCACCTTACAAGTTCAAATTCCTTTTAAATAAAAGTCTAATTCAGAAGACAAGAAATTAGATTCAAAGAGAGATCCTTTCAAGCCTCGTTCCAAAAAAATATCTGATAAAATAGTATTACAAAGTAAGAAATCAGAAATCATGATTTTTTATCCCATGTTTTTGAAAATATTATGTGGCACATAAATTTTTCTAAGATATTTAAAGATCTGAAAGGAAAGAAAGCTTATTTCTTCGTGCGCTCATTTTGTGCCACTTTTTAAATTTATTTGGCGCTCGTTACGCATCTTTTGATTTTTGATACACTTTGTGTATTTTTTAGTTTTTCTTTTTAATTTGGCGACATGGCCCATCTTTTCAGTTTTGGGCTCAATTTGTGCCCCCCCCCCTTTTTTCTTTTTGCAAGCTTGCATCCTTTCATAATCTCAAAATAATCGCAGTTTTGGAATTACCTTTCAGACATAAGAGCAGAGAAAAATCACTCTCTTTAGTAAGGAGGATTAACTTACAGAACAAAATCATTCTCCACATGATAAGTGAATCACCTGATTAGAAAAACATAACAATGATTCAAAGCTTTGAAAATACTATTCGTATGAGGTAGATTACTGTAGGAAGATAAAATAGATCTCTATTTAAAAAACCAACTTTTTAATTTTGAAGAAGATTTTTATCCAAAAGAAATAATACACCATTAAAGGAGTTAAAGAAAGAGAAATAATCATCAATGTTTCACCCCTTTAATAGATTCAGAGGAGTCAATCACTACTTATAAGCTTCCAAATAAAAATAAGGCAAACTCTCAGTCAGAAATCCAGTTTATCAGCAGTAGTGAGCAGTGATCTAATTCTGAAAGGAATAAACATTAAATAAATAAATAAATAAAGAAAAGCACATAAATGAAAATCTGCAAATGAAAATCAGTAGGAAATGACCAAATCTGATAAGAAAATCAAACAACCAAAAATCAGCAGGGAAAGAATGCTAAAATGAAACTAACAGTCAAATCAAACAAAAGAAAACTAAGAGAAAGAAATGAAAAAATAGAAACATCAGAAATCAATAGTCATCAGATTCATGTAGTTATGTCAATTACACCTAATTTGGTCCTTAAAATGATGAATGAGTCAAAGGCCAGAGCTTTAGTAAAGATGTCAGCCAGTTGGTTTTTAGTTGCTACAAGGTGTAGCTCAATGTACCCTTTTGTAACATAGTCCCTAATGAAGTGATGCCTTACTTCAGGGTGTTTGGTTCTTGAATGTTGGACAGGATTATTAGAGATGCATATGGCACTAGTGTTGTCACATAGAACTTTAATTGTGCCAAGAGATATCTGAGGATTCTCTTAACTGCAGTCTGGTGGGATTTCTTAGGATCAGCTTGAAACCTAGCACAAAGACAAACACTAAACATGATATCATGTCGGCTAGCAGTTAGGTAAAGCAATGATCCTATTATTCCTCTGTACTTCTTTTGATCAATAGATTTTTTATTTGACTTCTTATCTAACTAAACAGCGGAGCTCATGGGAGTGTTGATTGGCTTTGCTTTTTCTATTTCATATTTCTTCAAAATGTTCTTAGTGTATTTTTATTGATTAAGAAAGGTTCCATCATCCATTTGCCTTATGCTAAACCCCAAAAAGTAAGACAATTCTCCCATCATACTCATCTCAAACTCTTTACTCATTATCTTAGAAAAATCATCACATAAATTTTTATCAGAAGATTTAAAAAGTATATCATCAACATAGATCTGGATAATGACTAAATCATCACCTACTTTCCTCAGAAAAAGGGTGGTGTCTACGCTCCCCTTAACAAACTCTATTTCTAATAGGAATGTGCTAAGCCTCTCATACCAAGCTCTGGGTGCATATTTCAGTCCATATAAGGCCTTTTTTAATTTGTAAATATGATAAGGATATTGGGAACTCTCAAAGACTCGGGGTTGCTCTACAAAGATATCCTCTTTTATTACCCCATTTAAAAAGGCACTCCTGACATCGATTTGAAACATCTTAAATCCCACATAACAAGCAAAGGCTAGTAGAACCCTAATGGCTTCCAATTTAGCTACAGGGGCAAAGGTCTCCTCAAAATCAATCCCTTCTATTTAGTTATACCCCTTAGCCACCAATCTTGCCTTATTCCTAACCACCACACCAGAAACATTCATTTTATTCTTAAAGACCCATTTAGTTCTAACTACACTTTGATCCTTAGGTCTTTCTAATAACTCCCAAACATCATTTCTCACAAATTGATTAAGTTCTTCTTATATAGCTAAGATCCAAAATTCATTAGAAAGGGCTTGATTTATGTTGGTGGGTTCAAACATTGAGATAAAGTCAGAATGGTTTACTTCCTTCCTAAGTCCATGACTAGTTCTAACACCTTTAGAAGGGTCTCCTAAGATCAGTTCTTTAGGATGACTCGAAGAATATCTCAAATCTCTAGGCAAAGTGTTTTGAGGTTCTACCCTTTCCTCCAAATTTGTATTTTCAACTCCTTGGGTAACCTCTCCTACTTCTTCTTCTTCCTCTACTATAGACTCCTTAGGATCAGATTCATCAAACACCATATGCGTAGTCTCCTCCACCACTAAAGTCCTCTTATAAAATACCCTAAAGGATTTTCCCACACTAGAATAGCCTAAGAATACTCCTTCATCAGATTTGGGGTCAAATTTTCCTTAGAATGATTTCTCATTATTCAGAATGAAATCCTTATAGCCAAAGAAATGGAGGTTGGACAAGTTTGGAGTTCTATCATTAATGATCTCATAGGGCATTTTATTCAGATTGTATCTAACACTCACCATATTCAACACATAATAGGTTGTGTTCACTGCTTCTGCCTAAAAGCATTTTTGAAGTGAATACTCAACAAGCATGGCTCTAGTGGCTTCCACCAAGGTTATGTTCTTTCTTTCAGCTACCCCATTCTGCTAAGGGGTCCAAGGAGTTGAAAAGTTAGGGCTAATCACTTGTCCCTCATGAAAGATTCAAAATTTCTCATTTTTAAACTCCCCACCATGATCACTATGGATAGTCATAACCTCACAGCCTAACTTCTTCTGAACCAAGTGGAGAAAGATTAAAATTCATCAAATGACTCAAGTTTGTGTGATAGAAATCTAATCCAAGTAAATTTCGAGTAATCATTAACAATCACAAATCTCTAAACTTTCCCCCCTAAGCTAGCAGTGCTAATAGGTCCAAAGAGATCCATGTGAAGAACTTTTAAAGGTCTAGAGGTGCTGATGTCCTTAATGGAGTGGAAAGTAGATTGGACTTACTTCCCTAATTGATAGGCATCACACAGGTGGTCCTTAGTGAACTTAAGCTTGGGGGCACCTCTAACTAAGTCCTTTCGGGTGACTCTTCTAAGGGCTTTCATATTGGCATGTCATAATCTCCTGTGCCACAGCCATGACTCATCAATAACAGTTTTTAAGCAAAATGAAGCAGCACATTCAATATTATTTAAATCAAGTATTTAAACATTGTTAATCCTCTTGCCCTACAAAATAATGTTATTATTTAATCTTATAATAAAAGTGCTTGCCAGGAACTTGATGTTGAACCCTTTGTCATATAATTGACTGATGCTGAGCAGGTTGTATTTTAGTCCATCTACAAGCAAAATATTTTTCAATCAAAAGGTTCTTGGAGTTTTCGATTATACCTGCACCTAGCACTTTCCTGGTGGTGTTGTCTCAAATACTAACCTCGCCTCTAGCCCTAGCCTCTAGCGAAATGAATTGATTTACATCTCTAGTCATGTGTCTTGAGCATCCCCTGTCCAGGTACCACATGCTCTCACGAGGACTTGTGTGAGAGCACATCTATAAAATCATCAAACGTCTGATTTAGGAACCCAAACAAGTTTGGGTTCCTTCTTATGAAAAGAAGAATATAATGCTTGTGTGTTGTGCTATAAAGCATGCAATTTGGGCCTCCACACCCAATATGAACTACGATAAATAGTGTAGGTATGAGAGATATGTCATAACATGCCACAAGAAAAACACCTAACACTAGAAAAAGGGTTAACTAATCTACATAGGTTATAGTGCCTCCTCCTAGGTTTAGAAGAGACATTCTTTGATGATTTTGAATGAGATTCTTCAAATGATGGAGGTGCTTAAAATTATGCAAAAGAAGGAGGTGTTTCATTTTTCTCAAAAGCACTAATTTTTACACTTAGAAATTCATTTTCAAATAATGCTCATCACTATCTAAATCAGATGCATGAGATTTTAATTTCTTAAATGCAGCTTTTAATTCAACATGTGATGCTTTTAATGAATCATGTTCAATAATCAAATCTGAATGCTTTTTATTCAACTCATCAAATTCATCAAGTGATGACATGTGATTGCTATCAAGCATAGAATGATCCTTAATCAAAACTTCATGCTCTTTTTCCAAGTTTAAGAATTCTAATTTTAGGCTAGCATTCATTTTCTTAAGTTTCCTATATAATGAATGGATTTTTTTCAGAAACTTGAAGTAATTGATCTTAGGTTAGCTCACACACCTCTTCTTAGTCAGACTAACCAGGATGATTATCCACCATCAAACACAAGTTTATCGTCTCCTCTTCAGCTTTAGTCTCAGAGGTGTTAGATGCTAAATCCACCCAGAAAGCCTTTTGAATCTTCTTCTTGTCCTTCCTGAACTTGGGTTTCTCCTCACCCTTCTCCTTGCTTGGGTGAGCCTTAAGTGTAGGACAATCAGCCTTTATATATCCAGGCTTCCTGTATTCAAAACAAACTGTATCAGAAGAACCTTTAAAATTTCTACTACTCTTACCTTTGTTCCACTTCTGAATGTTCTTGTATTTCTTCCTTAGAAAGCTTTTAAATTGCCTAGTGATTAAGGCAACATCATTGCTATCAGACCCGAAAGCATCAGTATTTATATCATTGGCCTTCAGTGCCCCAGTTTTCTCTTTCTTTTTCTCACCTATATCAAGCTGTCTTTGGTTCACCCCTTGCTCATAAGCAATGACTGATCCAAGTAAATTATCATTAGAATAAGTATTCAAATCCTTAGATTCAGTGATCACGGTTATCTTGGCATCATAGGAAGAAGGCAAGCATCTCAAAATCTTGTTAACTTTCTCATAATTAGTAAGCTCTCTTCCTAAGGCATGCAGGGAGGTGACAGTTTGAGTGAACCTAGTGTATATTTCAGATATTGACTCACTAGGTTTCATACGAAAGAGTTTATAGTCATGAAGCAGTATGTTTAACCTAGACTGTTTAACTTCAGATGTACCTTCATAGGTAATGCTTAATCTATCCTAAATTTCTTTATCAGTTGTGTAAGTAGAGACACGCATATAATCCTCAGATTTCAGTGCACAGAAAAAATAGTTCGAACATTTTGTATTCAGTTGTGTTAAATCACGATCATCAAATGTCCATTAAGTAAAAGGAAGTTCCGTTTCAATGACATTAATAAGTTTAAATGGTGCTTCATGATAATCTTTAATAAGCATCCACATGCAATAATCAATAGATCATAAAAACATGGATATGCGAGTTTTTCAAAAATTAAAAGGTATGTTATCAAATAATAGTAGACGAGTGATGGTATAACCTTCTGCAATATTTCTATTATTAAAGTTAACCATGGATCAAATACAAAAATTTTTCAAAACTACATTTTATGAATTCAGCTTTGATACCACTTAAAAGTTTGTTAGGGATGTTAGGCCCTTGTGAACTAGTCCGAGGCTAACCAAGAGGGGGTGAATTAGTTATTTTTAAAATTTTGTGAGCAAAAATGATTTAGAAAACTCCTTTTTAATATTTTAAAATAATTACAATTTCACGATGATGTGTAAATCTTCAATAATAATAGAATAATAATAAAAATCACACAATCATCAATAGAAAAATAAATGCGAAAGATAATCAGAAAGAACACACTAGATTTTATAGTGGTTCGGTCAGCTTGACATATGTCCACTCCCAGGAGCCTCGCCTCTGAGTATTGCATTAACACTAACTAACTCTCCTTCTGCTCCCACAGAAAGGTGGAGAAGCCTGTACAAAATTCCTTTCCACCAACCTGGTGAGGTAGAGAACCTAGACTCCTTTCGCTTCCTCCTGAAGCTGGCAGAGAACCTAGACTCCTTTCGCTTCCCCCTAAAGCAACCAGCGAACCTGGAACTTCTTGCGGATGATCCTACCACAGAGACACCAACAAGATAAGAGACGACGACCAGAGAAGATGACTCATATCATTGCTTGGAGCAACCTTTATGAACATCTCATAAACTCCCCCTGATAAGATCCTCTCTCTATCTCCCAAGCTCTCTCTCTCACAAGGTTCTCTCAGGCAAGGAAGGTGGCAAAAGAATTTTCTTGTTGCAAGAAAAAGATCTTAAATAGAAAGACTCAAAAATAACCCTAAATTACAACTTATCGTCAAAGATCATCCAGGACGATCTGTCGATCATCCTATACGATCAGTGAAAAATCACTCATATCAGGCTAGACAATCTGATTCCTCTGGACGATTAGAAGACAAACTTTGTTCAGATTATCCGGGATGATTCTATGGTAGTCCAGGTTGATTAGTGTAACTCAGGAACATCATCCATAGGATAGCTCTGGTCATCCAAGATAACTTATGTTGGACGGTCTCAAAATGACTTGATCATCCAGGATGATATTTCTATCATCCTGTACGATTAGTTCAAAAGTGCTCAATTTCATCCGACATATAGCTTGGGTCGTAAAGCCAAAATCTGTCGGACAATTTCAAAATGACTTGATCATCCAAGATGATATCTATATCATCCCAAATGATTAGTTCAAAATCTAGAATATCATCCAGAGGATACTTCGAGGCATACAAGTGAAATGCACTGGAAGGTCAGGATTTTTAATGGGTCATCCAAGACGATCTTTCGATCTTCCAAGATGATATGTTCAAATCAATCAAACCTTAATTAATTTCCTTAATCACCAGACTAATTTAGGCATGATTGTAATGGATCATCTAGGATGATATATGTATCGTCCGGGATGATTAGACCAAATCTCTAAAAATTAAGAACTTGACTAACTTAATCTGGTGGCTGAGAATTTTTTATTTGAGCATATCATCCTGTATAATATATGTATCATCCAGGACGATTTGCTTAATCAAACTGACTCAACATGGCTGCCCTAGTTAAGGTTTCTATTTTAACTGGATCATCCAGGATGATATGAATATCATCCAGGATGATTTGAACAAAAATTAAACAGAAACTCTAACTCACTAAAACTCTCCCCCTGAGTGTTTGTATGCAAGGTTACTTAGCTTGGGGATCCATTACATTACATTTAACTTAAGAAAAATTAAAAAGTACATTGAACCTGAAACACAAACAGACTGACTCGATCTTGAGCTGGCTTGAATTGCAATTGATCTAGTGAACCTGAATGATTAGAACCTCAAATAGAAACAAAAAGGTTTGCTATCATCAAAATCATAGTCCTTGAAACCAGATTTATAACAGTATGATGGGGCAGGAATACACCCATCACAGAGGATCAAAATTTGGGGATTGCATGATAGGGTAGGAATAAGCCTTTGATAGAGGAACAAAATTGGGAGATCACATGATGGGGTGAGAATATGGCTATCATAGCGGATCAAAACTAAGAGCTCATTTGATGTGATAGGAGTATACCCATCATTGAGGATTAAAACTAGGAGATCATATGATGGGGTGGTAATATGCCCATCACTAAGGATTGAGACTAGGAAATCGCGTTATGTGGTACGAACATGCCCTTCATAGAGGATCAAAACTTGTAGATCATTTATGGGTTAGGAAAATGCCTGTCACAGAGGGTCAAAACTGGAAGATCGTATGATGGGGTAGGAATATGCCCATCACAGAGTAATAAAAATGGGAGATTGTATAATGGGGTAGGAATATGCCCTTTATAGAGGATAAAAATTAGGAGATCATGTGATGGGGTAGAAATATTTCCCTCATAAATAGAGGATCAAAACTAGGAGATCGTATGATGGTTCAGGAAAATGCCCATCATAAAGGATCAAAATTCAGAGATTGTATGAGAGGGTAGGAATATTGCCATCATAAAGAAATATTGCTAGGAGATCATATGATGGGTTGGGAATATGCCCATCATAGAGGATCAAAACTGGAAGATTATATGATGGGGTAGGAATATGCCCATCAAAGAGGATCAAAACAGGGAGATCTTATGATGGGGTATGAATATACCCATCACAAAGGATCAAAATGGGAGATCGAATGATGGGGTAGGAATATGCCCATCACAGAGTAACAAAATTGGGAGATCATATGATGGGGTTGGTATATGCCCATCACAGAGGATCAAAACTAGGAGATCATTTGATGGGGTAGGTATATTCTCATTACAAAGGATCAAAACTAGGAGATCATATGATGGGTATCAATTTGCTTATCACAGAGTATCAAAACTGGGAGATCGTAGGATGGGGTAGAAATTTGCCCATCAAAGAGTATCAAAATTAGGAAATAGTATGATGGGGTTGAAATATACCCATCGTAAAGGATAACAATAGGTAGATCATATGATGGGGTAGGAATATGCCTAATATAGAGGATCAAAACTGAGCAATCATATGATGAGGTAGGAAAATACCCATCATGAAGGATCAAAATTGGAATATCATATGATGGGGTGGGAATATGCCCATCATAGAGGATCAAAATTGGGAGATATTACGATGGGGTAGGAATATGCCCATCATAGAGGATGAAAACTGGGAGATCATTTTATGGGGTAAGAATATGCCCATCACAAAGGATCAAAACTGGAAGATCGTATGAAGGGGTAGGAAATGCCCATCATTTGGGATCAAAATTAGGAGATTGTATGATGGGGTAGGAATATAACCATCATAAAAAGATCAAAGCTGGGAGATCATATGATGGGGTAGGAATATGTCCATCACAGGGGATTAAAATTATGAGATCGTATGATGTGGTAAGAATATGCCCATCATAGAGTATTAGAACTGGGAGATCGTGTGATGGGGTAGGAATACGCCTATTATAGAGGATTAAGATTAAGAAATTATATGATGGGTAAGAATATGCACATCATAAAGGATCAAAACTGGGAGATCGTGTGATGGCGTAAAAATATATCCATCATAAAGGATCAAGACTGGAAGATTATATGTTGGGGTAGGAATATGCCCATTATAGATGATCAAAATTGGGAGATCATAAAATGGGGAAGGAATAAGACCATCATAGTGGATCAAACTGGAAGATAATATGATGGGGTAGGAATATTCTCATCATAGGGATCGAAACTGGAAGATCGTATGAAGGGGTAGGAATATGCCCATCATAGAGGATCGAGACTAGGAGATCGTATGATAGGGTAGGAATATGCCCATCACAGAAGATCAAAACCAGAAGATCTTGTGATGGGCTAGAAATATGGCCATCACTGAGGATCAAGACAGGAAGATCATGTGATGGGGTAGCAATATCCTGATCATAGAAGATCGAAACTAGGAGATCGTATGATGGGGTAGGAATATGTCCATCATAAATGATCAAAATTGGGAGATCATATGATGGGGTAGAAATATGCCCATCATATAGGAACAAAACTAGGAGATTGTATGATGGGGTAGGTACATGCCCATTATAGAGGAATAAAACTAGGATATCATTTGATGGGATTTGAATATGCCCATGACAAAAGATCAGAACTGGTACATCATATGATGGGAAAGAAATTTTCCCATTAAAGAGGATTATAACTAGGAGATGTTCTGATGGTGTTGGAATATTCCCATCATAGAGGATCAAAACTGGTAGATTATATGATGGGGTAGGAATATGCTTATCATAAAGGATCGAAAGTAGGAGATCGTATGATGGGGTAGGAATATGCCAATCACAGAGGAATAAAAATTAGAGATTATATGATAGGGTAGGAATATGCCCATCACAGTGGATCAAAACTAGGAGATCGTATGATTGGGTAAGGATATGCCATCGTAGAGGATGAAATCTAGTAAATCATACAATTGAGTAGGAATATGCCCATCACAAAGGATCTAAACTAGCAGATCGTATGATTGGGTTGGAGTATGCCCATCACACAGGATCAAAAATGGGAGATCGTATGATAGGGTAGGAATATGTCCATCACAGAGGATCAAAACTAAGAGATCTTATGATGGGGGGTATGAATATACCCATCATTAAGGATTGAAATTTCGAGATCGTATGATGGAGTGGGAAAATGCCCATCATAGAGGATCAAACTAGGAGAACATATGATCAGGTAAAAATATGGCCATGACAGAGGATCAAGACTCAAAAATCATATAATGGGGTAGGAATATGCCCATCACATATAATCAAGACTAGGAGATCGTATGATATGGTAAGAATATGCCAATCACAGAGGATCAAAACTGGCAGATCATTTATGGAGTGGGAATATGCCTAGCAGAGAGGCTCAAAATTAGAAGATCATATGATGGGATGGGAATATGCCAATCACAAAAGTATAAAAATGGGAGATCGTATAATGGGGTAGGAATATGCCCAACATAAATTATCAAAACTTGTAGATCATTTACGGGGTAGGAATATGCCCAGCATAGAGGGTCAAAACTGGAAGATTGTATGCTGGGGTAGGTATATGCCCATCATAGAGGAATAAAATTGAGAGTTCATATATTGGGGTAGGAATATCCCCATCACAGTGGATTAAAACTAGGAGATCATATGATGGGGTAAGAATTTTCCCATTAAAGAGGATAAAAACTATGAGATCTTATGATGGTGTTGGAATATTCCCATCATAGACAATCAAAATTGGGAGATCATATGATGGGATAGGAATATGCCCATCATAGAGGATTAAAATTAGGAGATCTTATGATGGGGTAGGAATATGCCCATCATAAAGAAATAAAAATTAGAGATTATATGATATGGTTGGAATATGCCCATTATAGAGAAACCAAATTAGGAGATTATATGATTAGGTAGAAATATGCCATCACAGGTAATGAAAATAAGTAAATCATATAATGGAGTAGGAATATGCCCATCACAAAGGATCTAAACTAGGAGATTATATGATAGGGTAGGAATATGCCCATCATAGAGGATTAAAATTTGGAGATTGTATGATGGGGTAGGATAATGCCCATCATAGAGTATCAAAACTAAGAGATCGTATGACGGGGTAAGAATATACCCATCTTAAAGGATCAAAATTGGGAGATCGTATGATCAGGTGGAAAAATGCCCATCATAGAGGGTCAAAGTTAGGACATCATATGATCGGTTATAAATATTTCTATGATAGAGGATCAAGACTCGAAGATCATATAATAGGGTTGGAATATGCCTATCATAGAGGATTGAGACTAGGAGATTATTTGATAGGATAGTAATATGCCCATCATAAAGGATTAAAACTAGTGAATCATGTGATGGCATAGAAATATGGCCATCACAGAGGATCAAGACAGGAAGATCATATGATGGGGTAGGAATATGCCCATCATAGAGGATCAAAACTATGAGATCGTATGATTGGGTAGGAATATGCACATCACAGAGGATCAAAATTGGGAGATCGTATGATGGGGATGAAATATTCCCATTACAGAGGAGATCATAAGATGGGGTAATTATATGCCCATCATAGAGGATCAAAACTAGGAGATTATTTGATGGGGTAGGAATATGTCCATCATAGAGAATCAAAACTAGGAGATCATATGATGGGGTAGGAATATACCCATCACAGAGGATCAAATCTAGGAGATTGTATGATGGGGTAGGAATATACATATCATAGAGGATTGAAACTTGGAGATCATATGCTGGAGTAGGAATATGCCCATCATAAAGGATCAAAATAAGGAGTTCGTATGATGGCGTATGAATTTGCACATCACAAAGGAACAAAACTGGAAGATCGTATGATGGGGTAGAAATATATCCTTCATAGAGAATCAAAACTAGGAGATCATATGATGGGGTAGGAATATGCCCATTACAAAGGATTAATCCTAGGAAATCATATGATGGGGTGGGAATATGCCCATCATAGAGGATCAGAATAAGGAGTTCGTATGATGGGGTATGAATATGCCGATCACAGAGGACTAAAATGTGAAGATCATATGATGGGGTAGAAATATACCCATCACAGAGCATCGAAACTTGGAGATCATATGTTGGGGTAGGAATATACCAATCTTAGAGGATCAAAATTGGGAGATCACTTGATGGGGTAGGAATATGCCAATCATAGAGGAACCCAACTAGGAGATCGTATGATGGGGTAGGAATATTCCTATCACAGATGATTAAAACTGGGAGATCATTTAATGGGGTAGGAATATGCCCATCACAGAGGATCAAAACTAGGAGATAGTATGATGGGGTAAGAATATGCCCACCATAGAGGATTGGGACTAGGAGATCGTATGATGGTATAGTAATATGCCTATCACAAGGGATCAAAATTGGTAGATCATTTATGGGAAAGGAATATGACCAGCACAGAGGGTCAAAACTAGATGATAGTATGATGGGGTAGGAATATGTCCATCATAAAGGAATAAAATTAGGAAATCATATAATGGGGTAGGAATATACCCATCACAGTGGATCAAAAGTAGGAGATTATTTGATGGGGTAGGAATATGCCTATTAAAGAGAATCAAAATAAGGAGATTATATAATGGTGTTGGAATATTCCCATCATAAAGGATTAAAACTGGGAGATTATTTGATGGGGTAGGAATATGCCAATCTTAGAGGATCAAATCTAGGAGATCGTATGATGGGGTAGGAATATGTCCATCACATAGGCCCAAAACTAAGAGATCATATGATGGTGTAGGATTATGCCTATCATAGAGGATTAAAATAGGGAGATTGTATGATGGGGTAGAAATATGGCCATCATAAAGGATCAAGACTGGAAGATCATATGATGGGTTAGGAATATGCCATCATAGAGGATTGAGACTAGGAGATTGTATGATAGGGTAGGAATATTCCCATCAAAGAGGATCAAAATTGGGAGATCATATGATGGGGGAGAAATATGTCAACAAAGAGGATCAACATAGGAAGATCATATGATGGGGTAGCAATATGCCCATCATAGAGGATCAATTCTAGGAGATCATATGATGTCGTAGGAATATGCCCATCATAGAGGATCAAAATTGGGAGATCATATGATGGGGTAGGAACATGCCCATCATAGGTATATGCCCATGTCAAAGGACTGAAACTAGGATATCATTTAATGGGGTAGGAATATGCCCATCACAGAGGATCAAGACTTGGAGATTATAAGATGGGGTTGGAATATGACCATGATAAAGGATCAAAATTGGGAGATCGTATGATGGGGTAAGAATATGCCCATCACAGATGATCAAAACTAAGAGATCATATGATGGGGAAGGATTATGCCCATCAGAGAGGATCATAACTAGTAGATCATAAGATGGGGTTGGAATATGCCTATTATAGAGGATCAAAATAGGGAGATCGTGTGATGGGGGTAGGAAGTTAAGCTCACAGAGGATCAAAACTAAGAGATCATATGATAGGGTAGGAATATGTCCATCACAGAGGAACAAAACTAGGAGATCGCATGATGGGGTAAGTATATGCCAATCATACATGATCAAAATTAATAGATTATTTGATGTGGTACGAATATGCCAACCACAAAGGACCCAAACTTGGAGATCATATGATAGGCTAGGAATATGCCCATCATAGAGGATACAAACTAGAAGGTCATATGATAGGGTAAGAATATGCCCCTCATAAAGGGTTAAAATAGGGAGATCGTATCATTGGGTAGGAATGTACCCATCATAGACGATCAAAACTAGGAGATAATATGATGGGATAGGAATATGCCCATCATAGAGGATCAAAATTAGGAGATCATATGATTGGGTTGGAATACGCCCATTACAGAGGATCAAAACTTGGAGATCGTATGATGGGGTAGGAATATGCCCATCACATTGGAACAAAACTAGTAGATCGTATAATAGCGTAGGAATATGTCCATTATAGAGGATCAAAAAAGGGAGATCGTATGATAGGGTAGGGAGTTAAGCATTATAGAGGATCAAAACATGGAGATCGTATGATGGGGTAGGAATATGCCCATCATAGAGGAACAAAACTAGGAGATTGTATGATGGGGTAGGTTTATGCCCATCATAGAGGATCAAAATTAGAAGATCATTTGATTGGGTAGGAATATGCCCATCATAGAGGATCGAAACTAGGAGATCTTATGTTGGGGTAGGAATGTGCCCATCACAGAGGATCAAAACTTGGAGATCGTATAATGGGGTAGGAATATGCCCATTATAGAGGATCAAAATTGGGAGATCATATGATGGGGTAGAAATATGCCCAAGACAGAGGATATAAATAAGGGGATCGTATAATAGGGTATAAATATGCCCATCACAGATGATCAAAACTGAAAGGTCATATGATGGGGTAGGAATATGCCCATCACAGAGGATCAAAACTTGGAGATCATATGATGGGGTAGGAATATGTCCATCATTGATGAACAAAACTAGGAGATCGTATTACGGGGTAGGAATATACCCATTATAGAGGAACAAAATTAGTAGATCGTATGATGGCCTAGGAATATGCCTATCATAGAGGATCAAAATTAGGAGATTATTTGATAGGGTTGGAATATGCCCATCGCAGAGGATCGAAACTAAGATATTTAATGATGGGGTAAGAATATGCCCATCATAGAGCATCGAGACTACGAGATCGTATGATGGGGTAGGAATATGCCAATCCTAGAGGATCAAAATTCGTAGATCATTTATGGAGTAGGAATATGCCCATCATAGAGGGTCAAAATTATATGATTGTTTGATGGGCTTGGAATATTATCATCGTAAAGGAATAAAAATGGGAGATTGTATAATGGGTTAGGAATATGCCCATCATAGATTATCAAAACTTGGGATCATATGATGGGGTCGGAATATGCCTATTAAAGAGGATCAAAACTAGGAGATCGTATGATGGTGAAGGAATATGCCCATCATAGAGGATCAAAATTGGGAGATCATATGATAGGGTAGGAATATGCCCATCATAGAGGATCAAAACTAGGAGGTCGTATGATTGTGTTGGAATATGCCCATCTCAGAGGATCAAAACTAGGAGATCATACAATGGTGTAGAAATATGCCCATCATAAAGGATCAAAATTGGGAGATCATGTGATGAGGTAAAAATATGGCCATCATAGAGGATCAAGACTAGGAGATTGTATGATGGGGTAGGTTTATGCCCTTCATAGAGGATCAAAATTAGGAGACGATTTGATCGGGTAGGAATATGCCCATCATAGAGGATCAAAACTAAGAGATCAAATGATGGGTTAGAAATGTGCCCATCACAAAGGATTAAAACTTGGAGATCGTATCATGGGGTAGGAATATGCCCATTTTAGAGCATCATAACTAGGAGATCATATGATGGGGTTTGTGAAAGTTCGATAGGGATGTTAAGCCCTGATGAACTAGTTTTGAGGCTAACCAAGAGGGGGGATGAATTGGTTATTTTAAAAACTTTATCAGCAATAGGAAAGATATTTTTGATAATTTACAGTGAAAATAAGTAAACACAAAAATAAAAAAATCAACCACATATTTTAGCCAAGCAGATAATAATAAAAAAATAAAGAGTAGTAAATAATCAGAAAGGGCACACTAAATTTATAGTGGTTTGGTCACCTTGACCTACGTCCACTGCCCGGAGCCTCCTCTCTGGGTATTGCACTAACACCAAAGTGACTCTCCTTCTGCTCCCATAGCAAGGTGGAGAAGCTTGTACAAAACATCTTTCCACCAACCCGGTGAGGCAGAGAACCTGAACTCCTTTTGCTTCCTCCAGAAGACGGCAGAGAACCCGGACTCCTTTCTCTTTCTCCTGAAGTAGGCAGAGAACCTGAACTCCTTTCGCTTCCTCCTGAAGTGGGCAGAGAACCTAGATCTTCTTGCGAACGATCCTCCCATAGAAAATACCGACAAGATAAGAGACGACAAACGGAGAAGACGACTCTGATCCTTGCATGGAGTAACCTTTGTGAATCCCTCACAAACATCCCCTTATAAGATCCTCTCTCTCTCTCTCTCTCTCAAGGTTTCTCTGTAGAAGAAAGTGGCAAAAGATTTTTCTAGTTGGAAGAAAAAGATCTTTTATAGGAGGGCTCAAAATTTGCCCTAAATCTCAACTGGTCAGCCAATATTGTCCAGGACGATCGCTAGATCATCCTGGACTATCAGTTAAAAATCACATGTATCAGCCTGGATGATCTGGTTCTTCTGGACGATTAGTAGAAAATATTTGTTCTGATCATCCCATATGATTTTACGATTGTTTGGGATGATTAGTGTAATTCAAAATTTTCATCCAAGAGACAGCTCTGGATGTCAAGGGGAACTTGTGCTGGACGATCTCAAAATGACTTGATCGTCTGGGATGATATCACTATCGTCCTATACGATTAGTTCAAAGCCACACAAAATTGTCCTGAGCACTGCTCTGGAGGTACAGGTGAAACATGCAGGACTATCTCAAAATAACCTGATCGTCCGGGATGATATCTCTATCGCCCTCTATGATTAGTTCAAAAACCCCCAAAATTGTCCTGATCACCGCTCTGGACGTATAGGTGAAATGCACTGGACGGTCATGATCGTCCCGGACGATATTGCGATCGTCCCATATGATATGATCGTATTAATTAAATATTAATTTCTTTCCTTAATCACAAGACTAATTTAGGCATGATTGTGACACATCATCCTGGACGACACACGTATCGTCCTGGATAATTAGACTAAATGTCTTAAAATAAAACTTGCCTAACTTTATCTAGCGGCTGAGATTTTTTGATTTAAGCCTATCATCCTGCATGATATTAAAATCATCCAAGACGATCAACTTAATCAAACCGACTTAACATGATCGCCCTAATTAGGGTTTCTATTTTCACTGGATCATCTAGGATGATGTTAATATCGTCCAGGATGATCTGAACAAAAAATGAATAAAAACTCTAATTCACTCAAGGTCTCCCCTTGACTATGTGTGTGCAAGGTTACTAAGTTAAGGGATATGTTACATGGCATTTGACTCAGTAAAGATGAAAATAGTACATTAGACCTAAATTTCCAAACAGACTGACTCGATCTTGGACTGGCTTGAACTTGCAATTGATCCTGCGTACATGAAAGATTAAACAGGCAACCAGAAATAGAAATGTTTGCTACCATCAAAATTATAACCCTTAAAACTAGATTCGCAATAGTTGGAATATACCCATTATAAAGGACCAAAACTAGGAGATTATGTGATTGGGTAGGTATATGCCCATGACAGAGAATCAAAATAAGGGGATCATATGATGAGGTATGAATATGCCCAACACAGAGGATCAAAACTCGAAGATCATATGATGGGGTAGGAATATGCCCATCACAAAGGATCAAAATATGGAGATCGTATGATGGGGTAGGAATATACCCATCACAATGGATCAAAATTTGGAGATCACATGATGGGGTAGGAATATGCCCATCATATAGGAACAAAACTAGGAGATCATATGATGGGGTAGAATATTCCTATCACAGAGGAGCAAAACTAACACATTATTTTATAGGGTAGGAATATACCCATCATAGTGGATCAAAACTAGGAGATTATCTGATGGTGTAGGAATATGCCCATTATAGAGGATGAAAATTAGGAGATTATATGATCAGGTAGGAATATGCCCATCATAGATGATCAAAATTGGGAGATCATTTGATGGGGTAGGAATATGCCGATGATAGAGGATATAAATAATAAATCATTTGATAGGGTATGAATATGCCCATCACAGAGGATCAAAACTAGAAGATCATATGATAGGGTAGGAATAGGCCCATCATAGAGGATCAAAATTGGGAGATCATATAATGGGGCAGAAATATGGCCATCATAGAGGATCAAGACTAAAATGTCATATGATGGGGTAGGAATATGCCCATCATAGAGGATCGAGACTAGGATATCATATGATAATGTAGGACTCTTCCCATCATAGAGGACCAAAAATGGGAGATCATGTGATTGGTTAGTAATATGACCATCATAGGGGATCAAGATTGGAAGATCATATAATGGGGTAGGAATATGCCCATCATAGAGTATCAAAACTAGAAGAATGGATGATCGGGTAGGAATATACCCATCATAGATCATATCATGGGGTAGGAATATGCCCATCATAGAGGAATAAAATTGGGAGAATATACGATGGGGTAGGTTATGCCCATCACAGAGGATAAAAACTAGGAGATTATTTGATGGGGAAGGAATATACCCATCATAGAGGATCGAAACTATGAGATCATATGATGGGGTAAGAAAATGCCCACCACAGAGAACCAAAACTAGGAGATCATATGATAGGTTAGGAATATGCCCATCAAAGCGGATAAAAACTTGGAGGTCATATGATGGGGCAAGAATATGCCCCTCATTGTGGGTTAAAATAGGGAGATCGTATTATGGGGTAGGAAGTTGAGCTTCACAAAGGATCAAAACTAGGAGATCATATGATAGGGTAGAAATATGCCCATCACAGAGGATATAAATTTGAAGATCATATGATCGGGTAGAAGTATGCCCATCGTAGAGGATCAAAACTAGGATATCATATGATGGTGTAGGTATATGTCCATCATAGAAGGTCAAAATAGGGAGGTGATATGATAGGGTAGGAAGTTGAGCATCACAAAGGATCGAAACAAGGAGATCGTATAATGGGGTAAGAATATGCCCATCACAGAGGATCAAAATTGGGAGATCATATGATGGGGTAGGAATATACCCATTATAGAGAATGAAAACTGGGAGATCACAAGATGGGGTACAAATATATCCAACATGGAGGATTAAAATGGGGAGAATTTACGATGGGGTAGGAATACGCCCATCATAGAGGATTGAAACTAGTAGATTATATGATGAGGTATTAATATACCCATCATAGAGCATTGAAATTAGGAGGTCGTATGATATGGTAGGATATGCCCATCACAGAGTATCAAAATTGGGAGATCGTATGATGAGATAGGAATAGGCCCATCATAGAGGATTATAATTTGGAGATGTAATGATGGGGTATGAATATGCCCATGCCCATGATAGAGGAAAAAAATTGGGAGATCGTAGGATTGGGTAGCAATATTCCCATCATAGAGGATCAAAATTAGGAGATTGTATGATCGGGTAGGAATATACCCATCACAGAGGACTATAACTAGGAGAGTATATGATATGGTAGGAATATGCCCATCATAGAGGATCTAAACTGGGAGATCGTATGATGGTGTAGGAGTATGCCCATCATAGCGGACCAAAATAGGGAGATCGTATGATGGGGTAGTAAGTTGAGTATCCCAAAGGATCGAAACTAGGAGATCGTATGATGGTGTAGGAATATGCCCATCATAGAGGATCAAAATTGATAGATCGTATGATGGGTATAAATATTCCCATCATAGAGGATCAAAACTAGGAGATTACATGATGGGGTAAGAATATGCCCGTCATAGAGGATCAAAATTGGGAGATTATATGATGGGTAGGAATATTCCCATCCTTGTGACCCATCATAGAGGATTGAAATCGGGAGATTGTATGATGGAGTAGAAATACGCACATCATAGAAGATTGAAATATAGAGATTGTATGATGAGGTAGGAATATACCTATTATAGAGGATCAAAATGGGGAGATCATATGATGGCATTGGATATTCCCATTATATAGGATCAAAATTAGGAGATCATATAATGGGGTTGGAATATACCAATCACAGAGGATTGAAATTGGGAGACCACACGATGGGGTAGGAATATGCCCATGATAGAGGAATAAAACTGGGAGACCATATGATGGGGTAGGAATATGCCTATTATAGAGGGTCGAAACTAAGAGATCATTGTATGTGGTAGGAATATGCCCATCACAGAGGATCAAAACTCGTAGATCATATGATGGTCAAGGAATATGCCCATCAGAGAGGATCGAGACTAGGAGATCTTATGATGGGGTTGGAATATGCCCATCATAGAGGATCAAAATTAGGAAATCATTTGATGTGGTAGGAATATGCCCATCATAAAGGATCGAAACTAGGAGATCGTATGATAGGGTAGGAATATGCCCATCACCGAGGATTAAGAGTAGGAGATCGTATGATGGGGTAGGAATATGCCCATCAGAGAGTATCAAAACTTTTATATAATTAATTGGGTAGGAATATGCCCATAATAGAGCATCCAAATTGGAAGATCGAATGTTGGGGTAAGAATATGCCTATCATAGAGGATCAAAACTGGGTGATAGTATAATGGGGCAGGAATACACCAATCATAAATGCTAAAAATTAGGAGATTGCATGATGGGGTAGGAATATGACTATGACAGAGGAACAAAATTGGGAAATCACATGAAGGGGTAAGAATATGGCTATTATAGCGGGTCAAAACAAGGAGATCATTTGATGTGGTAGGAGTATACCCATTATTGAGAATCAAAACTAGGTGATCGTATGATGGGGTTGGAATATGCTCATCACTAAGGATTGAGACTAGGAGATCATGTTATAGGGTAGGAATATGCCCATCATAGAGGATCAAAACTTGTAGATCATTTATGGAGTAGGAAAATACCTGTCATAGAGGGTCAAAACTGGAAGATTGTATGATGGGGTAGGAATATTCCCATCACAGAGGAACAAAAATGGGAGATCGTATAATGTGGTAGGAATATGCCCATTATAGAGCATCAAAACTAGGAGATCATGTGATGGTGAAGAATATGCCCATGATAGTGGATCAAAACTAGGAGATTGTATGATGGTGTAGGAATATCCAACCATAGAGGATCGAAATTGGGAGATCGTATAATGGGTTTGGTATATGCCCATCACAGAGGATCAAAACTAGGAGATCATTTTTTGGGGTAGGAATATGCTCATCACAGAGGATCAAAACTAACAGATCACAGAGGATCAAAACTAAAAGATCATATAATGGCATATTAATATGCCCATCACAGTGGATCAAAACTGAGAGATCATAGGTTTTCATAGGAATTTACCCATCAAAGAGTATCAAAATTGGGATATTATATAATGGGGTAGAAATATACCATCAGAAAGGATAAATATAGGTAGATCATATGATGGGGTAGGAATTTGCAGAATATAGAGGATCAAAAAAGAGTAATTATATGATGGGGTAGGAAATTACCCATCATAAAGGATCAAAATTGGAAGATCATATGATGGGGTAGGAATATGCCCATCGTAGAGGATCAAAATTGGGAGATCTTATAATGGGGTAGGAATAAGCCCATCATAGAGGATCAAAAGTAGGAGATCATTTGATGGGATAAGAATATGCCCATCATAGAGGATCAAAATTGGAAGATCATTTGAAGTTGTAGGAATATATCCATCACTGAGGATTAAAACTAGGAGATCATATGATGGGTTAGGAATATAACCATTATAAAAGATCAGAACTGGGAGATCATATGATGGGGTAGGAATATATCCATTATAGGGAATCAAAATTAGGAGATCATATAATACAGTAAGACTATGCTGATAAAAGAGTATCAAAATTGGGAGATCGTGTGATGGGGTAGGAATATAGCCATAATAGAGGTTCAAGACTATGAAATTATATGATAGGTTAGAATTGGCCCTCACAAAGGATCAAAACTGGGAGATCGTGTGAAGGGGTAGAAATATGTCCATCATAAAGGATCAAGACTGGAAGATCATATGATGGGGTAGGAATATACCCATTATAGATGATTAAAATTTGGAGATCATAAAATGGGGAAGGTATATGACCATCATAGAGAATTAAAAAGGAAGATAATATGTTGGGGTAGGAATATGCCCATCATAGGGATCGAAACTGGAAGATATTATGAAGGGGTAGGAATATGCTCATCACTAAGGATCAAAACTATGAGATCATATGACGGGACAGGAATATACCTATCATAAAGGTTCAAAATATGGAGATCATATGATGGGGTAGGAATCTGCCCATCATAGAGGAATAAAAATGGGAGATCTTATGATAGGATAGGAATATGTCTATCATAGAGGATCAAAATTAGGAGATGATATGATATGGTAGGAATATGCCATCATAGAGGATAAAAACTAGGAGATCATATAGTGGGGTACGAATATGCCCATCACAAAGGATCGAAACTAGGAGTCCGTATGATGGTGTAGGAATGTGCCCATCATAGAGGATCGAAACTAGGAGATTGTATGATGGGGTAGTAATATTTCCATCATAGAGGATCGAAATTGGGAGCTCGTATGATGGGGTAGGAATATGCCCATCATAGGGGATCAAAACAAGGAGATCATAAGATGAGTTAGGAGTAATCCCATCATTAAGGATCAAAATTGGTAGACCAAATAATTGGGTAGGAATATGGCTATCATAGAGGATCGAAACTAGGAGATTGTTTGATGAGGCAGGAATATACCCATCATAGAGGATAAAAATATAGGGATTGTATGATGAGGTATGAATATGCCTATTATAGAGCAACAAAAATGGGAGATCATATGATGGGGCAGGTATATGCATATAATAGAGGATCAAAACTTGGAGATTATTTGATGGGTCAGGAATATGCCCATCATGGAGGATCAAAACTTGGAGATCATATGATGGGGTAGGAATATACCCATCACAAAGGATTAAAATTAGGAGATCGTATGATGGGGCAGGAATATGCCCATCATAGAGGATCAAAACTAAGAGATCATATAATGGGGTAGGAATATGCCCATCACACAGGATCAAAACTAGGAGATCGTATGATAAGGTAGGATTATACCCATCATAAAGGATAAAAATTAGGAGTTCGTATGATGTGGTAGGAAGTTGCCCATCACAAAACATTGAAACTAGGAGATCATATGATGGGGTAGGTGTTGCAAATCTGGTTTTGATGATGACAAACATGTTTCCAGTGTGTTTTTCTTGGCTAATCAGTTTCAGGCACAAAAGACCGCAAGCTACTCAAGCCAACTCAAGATCGGGTCCAAGTGTGTCAAATGTAGGATTTTTTCTTTTATTGAGTCAATTGTAATGTAACTGATTCCCTAGCTAAGTAACCTTGCACACACACACTCAGGGAGAGAGATTGAGTGAATTAGAGTTTCTGTTAAAATTTTGTTCAGATCGTCCTGGACGATAGTATCATCGTCCTGGACGATCCAGTTAAAACAGAAACCCTAATTAGGGCGACTAAGTTAAGGAGGACTGATTGAGCCGATCGTCCTGGACGATCTATGGATCGTACGGGACGATATGCCCAAATCAGAAATTCTCAGCCGCCAGATTAAGTTAGGCAAGTTTTATTTTAAGTATTTTGGTCTGATCGTCCCGGACGATACGTGTATCGTCCTGGACGATTTACTACAATCATGCCTAAATTAGTCTGGTAATTAAGGAAAGCAATTAATGTTTAATTGATACGATCACATCGTCCTGGACGATCGCAGGATCGTCCCGGACGATCGCGATCGTCTTGTGCATTTCAGCTGTACGTCCAGAACTATGTACAGGACGATTTGGGGCCTTTTTGAACTAATCGTACCGGACGATTACCCTATCGTACGGGACGATCAAGTCATTTTTTGGTCGTCCAGCACAGATTTCTCTGGACGACCCGAACTGTCTTCTGGACGATTTCCTTCAATTTGAACTAATCGTCCTGGACGATCGCAGGATCGTACGGGACGATATGAACAACTTTTTCTACTGATCGTCCAGAAGAGCCAGATCGTCCAGGCTGAAACAGCTGAATTTGAACTGATCGTACAGGACGATCTACCGATCGTCCTGGACGATCTTGGCCGACAAGTTGAGATTTAGGGCAAGTTTTAAGCCCTCCTTTAAAAGAACTTTTTCCTAGATTTGGAAAAATCTTTTGCTGCCTTCCTTCCCTGAGAAATCCTAGAGAGAGAGAGAGTTGGGAGAGAGAGAAGAGATCTTGTGAGGGGGAGTTAGTGAGGGATTCACTAAGGTTGCTCCAAGCACGGATCAGAGTCGTCTTCTCCGCTCGTCGTCTGTCGTCTAGTCGGTGTTCTTCGTGGGAGGATCGTTCGCAAGAAGATCCGGGTTCTCTGCCCGCTTCAGGAGGAAGCGAAAGGAGTTCGTGGGTTCTCTGCCCGCTTCAGGAGGAAGCGAAAGGAGTTCGTGGGTTCTCTGCCCGCTTCAGGAGGAAGCGAAAGGAGGTCGGGTTCTCTGCCTCACCGTGTGGTGAAAAGGAGGTGTTTTGTACAGGCTTCTCCGCCTTGCTGTGGGAGCAAAAGGAGAGTTTCGTTTAGTGCAATACCCGGAGGGGAGGCTCCGGGGAGTGGACGTAGGTCAAGTTGACCGAACCACTATAAAATCTGGTTTGCTTTTCTGATTCAGTTTTGCATTTTACTTTTCAATATAAACTGCTTGGGTGAATATCGTTGGTTGATCTTTTCGTTATTGTTTACTTGTTTCCGCTGCTAAGTATCGAAAAGATTTTTGTAGTTATCGTGAAATTTTTAAATAACCAATTCACCCCCCCTCTTGGTTAGCCTCGGGACTAGTTCACTAGGGCTTAACATCCCTTTCGAACTTTCAGTAGGAATATGCCCATCACATAGGATCAAAACTAGAAGGTTATATGATGGGGCAGGAATATGCCCATCACAAAGGATTAAAACTAGGAGATCATATGATGGGGTAGGAATATACCCATCATAGGGGATCAAAATTAGGAGATTGCATGATGTGGTCAGAATATGCCCTTGATAGAGAAACAAATTTGGGAGATCATATGATGGTGTTGACCTTGAATTCTCCTAAAACCCTTACCATTGGGTTAAGTGGGTCAAACCTGACCCATTGAGCCCAAAACCATGCCTTGGGTCAACCTGGTTAATTAGGTCAACTCAGGTTGACCCATTAGGCCTAAATGGCTTCAAATCAAACTCATTTCAAATTAAAATCAATTCAAACCCTATCTCTTACTCAAACTCCCACCCCCTTAGGTCTTGCTGACTAGGTTGACCAGGTCAACCATTAACGTGGTCAACCCAAGTCTCCCTTGGTCAATTTTGACCTATTCAGGTCAAATTAATGGCATTTTAGCCATTTAAACCTTTCCTAATGCTCTTTCATTAAAACCATAGCCAAAATAGCATGGTTTCCCTCATAATTAGCCTTAGGATTGATCTAGGCTGTTGATCAAAGGCTTAAGCCTTTAAATTAAAAAAATTAGGGTTATCTTAGGATCTTTTAGCACTCTACCTCTCTAGATCCTCTTAAGCTGATTTAATTCATACTTGAGCTCCCATAACCCTCCTCTACAATCCCTAAGCCAAACCTGACCAATCAAGGCCACCGCCGGTGAGATCTCCGGTGACCCGAGACCACAAAATTTCCAGGTCATTTTCCTGTCGATAGAAGGCATTTCAGAGCTCGACATCAACTAGGGAAATATTTATGGACAATCTACAAGTTCAATAAGCCCTTATACGGTCTAATCCATCCACAAGATAAGGTGGAAACCCTAACCCTAGGTCAATACACATAGATCTAAATAGTTTTCCATAAAGCTCATTTTAAACTGTATTTTCTTACCCCACATGAATGCTCTTCATTTAGTATTAGTTAGTTTTAAATTTTCATTATGTTTCATCATGTGAATTAAGAGAACGAAGCAATTATTGCTTTAGGCTCTCAGCTCGACCGGATGCATGTATATGGCCAATATCAGACCGTTGAATCCATGATCAATGATCTAGATCTCGCCAGATCATTCCTCGGATCTGCCCCACAGTCTGCTTGTCTTTTAGATCAAATCGTTTGGCTCAATCAGAGCTCTCCGATTAAAACAATGGAAGATCAGATGACCCATGTATCCCGTCGATGTGGTTAAGTTATCTAGCATGGGTTTCAGCATCGCAACAATCATTGCCTATGATTGTGCGATGACATTATTATCATTTTTGATATTATTATTATTATTATTATTATTATTATTATTATTATTATTATTATTATTATTATTATTATTATTATTATTATTATCATTTCTCATATTATTTCTATTATTATTATTATTATTATTATTATTATTATTATTATTATTATTATTATTATTATTATTATTATTATTTTAATTATTATATTATTATTATTATATTAATACTATTATCATTATTATCTTAATATTATTATAATTATATTATTATTATATTATGATGATGATGATTATTATTATTATTATTATTACTATTACTATTTGTAATTATTTTAAAATTTAGAAATCCTATTTTTATATTATTATTTAGTTTTAATTAAATTTAATAATTAAAATATGTTATTATTTTAAATAATTTTCTTCTTATTTTTGATTATATATAATTAACTGTTTAAATTATTGTTTAATTAAATTAAATTTAAATAATTTTATTTGAGTAAAGTTATTTTAAAATCTTTTAAGTTCAGAAACTTTAATAATTAATTTATTTTAATCTAATGATTATTTTTAAATAATAATTACTTTAAATCATTTTAAAACCCTTTTAGTCCATTAAACTTCAATAATTCACCATAATTTCATTTTAAATCAGATTTTGACGTATAATACCTGATATTTTTTAGAAAATTATGTATTTTATTTTAAAATTACTTTCAAATATGAGAACTAATTTTTTTGATTTATTTTTGTATTATTTAATTACTTCCATTATTTAACTAATAATAATATGTTAATTATTTTAAAATTAATAATTATTTTGAAATTAAAAATTATTTTGAAACCCCCTTGGATGGCTAGTGGATCTCTAATAAATACAAATTAAAATTTTTTTAACCATATTATTTTTAAACTTGTATATTTACATCTATATTTAATATATATATATATATATATATATATATATATAGTATTTTGAAATTACATATATTATTAAATATCTTAATTTTTTGAGATTCACTAGTGGAATTTTAAACATGGATCAAGTATGTGAATAGCATTCATGTGGGAAGGATTAGTGGATGATTGGGCTCCAATCTTCCACTAATTACATCGATAACTGTACTTAGTCATTATTTAGTTATCTTTTGCATGTGTAGGATGCACGAGCACTTAGCTTAGGCCCTCCTAGATCGAAGGACTTGGTATGTTTAGGTTTGCAACATTTCTCCTCTATGTTATCCTAAGGGTTAGTCTAAAACCTAATTTAAACATACTTAACATAGTGACACCCTAAGGGCAATAATTAAGGACCCATCTAGCGAACTTAAAAAAATTCTATGAGCTAGAGTAGAACCCCGATTAACTTGAAACTTGAAATACTTAAACATAGTGAGATCCTAAACTCCTTGAAATTTTCTAGGAATTTTTAGAACTTTAAACCCCTTTATTAATAGACTATAATTTACCTATTATTTAGGATCCGTCAACTTTAAAAAATTATAATAAATCCAAATTAAATCCAAAAATTATCCATAATATATCAAACTCTCTAGAATTTAGACTTAAATCTCAAAAAATTAAAGACTCCTTAATTGGGCTTCAATCTGAACCTTAATTTAATTTTAATTAAAAATCACCTTTTCAAATAAATTAAAAAAATAAAAAATTATTATAATTTCCAAATTTTACCCAAACACTTGGAAACTCTTCCTTGGGTTATTACTAACATTCGGAGGTGATTCCAAGTGGTTTGGAGCTGATTTGGATCAAAAATCCCTAAAATAGCCTCTTAATTAAATAGTTTTGATAATTCAATAAATGCACAAATTTCAAAAATTCATAACTAATTCTAGAAAATTTTAAAAAGGAATTCAACTCATATTAAAATATAGTATTTATTAAAAATATTAGAATTCTAGAAACCATCTTAAATCAAAAAGTCAATAATCCGGTCAAACATAAGACAAAAATTAGGTCAAAACTTCGAAAACTCATAACTTAATGTAGAAAAATCCAAATTGAGCATACTTGCAGTCTAGTTGATTAGGCTAAGATCTATTACTTTATAAAATGCTAACTATTCGTGAATCACTCTTTATTAAAATGTCAACTTTTGCCCCCTTCAACTTAGCGGGTAGGTTGACCCTAAACTTCCTACAAGTCATTAACTCAACTTAAGCTTCTGATAACATTACTCTAAGCTATAAGTTAATCTATTAACCTGATAATAAATCATTTAACACACCTCCTCCTTTAATTTTTAACCAACTAAATTAATTTAATCAATCCTAATTACTATTGGGTAATCCAAGCCTACGAGGCTATTGACTTAGCCCCAAGGAAGGTGAAATAAACTTCATGGCCTCAGTGAGAAACAAAGGTAGAAATCAACTAACAATTAAAATATATTTGATTTAATATTTAATGTATTAATATTTAAACTCAAACTAAATCCCTCCCTCAAGCCTTCAACAAACTTGAACACTAAATAACTTCAATCTAATACCCAGCTTAGGATCTACTCTAACCACAAAGCCTTCTACATATACTTAAATGGTTTGATAGGGCACCACTTCTAGACCTAGGTTAGGCAGGTGTTTACTTTACTACTGTGTGCTAAGCTTTTTCGAGTTTTTACTACATGCTGTGATTGAAAATTGATTGATGTGTTTGTTTATTTTTACTGCACTCCGTAACTTAATGTGATTGGCGATAAACTGCCCATAGGTTAGGAGCAAATTTTAATACTAATAATGTCTTCTGCAGGTGGCCATGCTCATGCAGCGCTAATAAGGGTGGGGGTTAAAACTCATAAATAAATTATATAAGTGTTTGCTACAAGTGCTTCAGCCGCTTGACCCCCCAAGAATAATTGAGGGCTAGAATAACTTATAAATATAATTACTACATGTGATCCAGATTCCTAGCCCTCAAATAAATAAGAACATGGCCAAGTGTGGCTAGCATGAGTATTTTCTTTCCATACATTTATAACTACTTAGGATGTTTTATTTTATTCAATAGCTTAGGATAACCTTGTAGGAGAGTCTAGAATTTTTTTTAATTTCATATTAATGTAACTCATTTGTAATAATGTTAAGAGTTGTGAAAGTGCACATTTGAGTGGGGATTCATGGATCCAATGGTTGGACTCCAAAGTGGAAAGGATACTCATTATGAGGATAGTCCTTTTCTACTTGGAGGTCCAAATTTGAATTATTTTACTACCCAAGGTGGAAAGGATAACCTCCCCTTCGGGGGAGAGTTTTCTTCTCCACATTGGATATCCATCTACGACAAATCCAAGGAGCCTGAGGGGGGAGAAGATTGAGAAGTTAAAGACAAAGAGTATCCCACTCAAAGTCCCTTGCATCTGTTCTAGGATTAGAAATCCAGGTTATTATCGGTGGTGCCCGGCCACTTTACATTTCTGTAGACCCTGGTTTGTAATAAAGAGTAGTTGGCCAATGGGTATTTATTTGATTAATTTAATTACTTAATGTGTTTAATTTGATGTTGATTGTGATTAGCATTTGCATGCTTTGCTTAGTCTCTTGGCATTTGTGTACCGCTTTTGTTTTAGCCTAGATTCGATTGGAGGCTCGTGAGGACAGGCAAAAAATTTTTTACTTAAATTAAAAATAAAATTTTAAAGATAACATAGAAACTCTAATGCTCTTAAGAAGTAAGCCCAGGACTGTCAGGAGTTCTCATAGCATAATTGTTGCATATTCTTTCCATTTTTTAGGCTGCTCCTTGCCTGCAGGTTTTGGTAAACCACCTGGCCTATGAGGGTGCAGATCTGTCAAGGGGAGTCTCTGCACTTCAGGATAAAGCCTATTTTAAAGCCTTTTTAAAACTACTTCATATATATTTTAAGCATTTAATCGATTCAATCAGTATGTATTATATTAGAAACTAATTTAAAAGAGTCTAAAATTTTAATTACATTTTCTTTTAGCATTTTCACCAAACATAACTTATGGACCACTTAGGACGAACTCTAGATGTCAGTCTCACTTATCAAAAACTTTAACCCTCCCTACCACTCTTTCATAAAAATGATTGGATTCTTAATTTTAAATCAACTTGGGGGTTAGCTGGCTCCCCAATCCAAGCAAGGGTAAGTCCAGGTTCTACATTGCATTAGTTAGGGCATGAGTGTTAGTATTTTGTGTAGAACACTAAACTCACTTTAGATTTATGGTTTAAGGCTGCTACATCGATGCCTGGTAGTACGCCTCATCGGTGGGTAGGTTCTCTACTTTTCAGGGACTAAAAATCCTGCCTATCTACATCATACAGATGATGTCACCTCCATCCTTCTCTCTTGTGTGCTCTGAGTGTTTGGTTTATTTATATTTTTCAATTTCTTCTCATTACCGTAGTCCATTCAGATGTTAATATGAGCTACATATATTGACTAAGCCAAATAAAACCTTTCCTTCCCATTTGAGTAGGATTCCCTAGTCTTCTCCCTATATGCCAATCCCAATTTTGGGAAGAATAATGCCAAATTCTTAATCAAGAGTCTTCTCAGCCCTAGGCCTGAGATGTAATTAACCACAAGAGCTTGCACTCATGGGGAACCGAATCCAACTATCAAATAAACCCCACTCAAGCTGATATATCGAGAGAGGAAACCCATTGTTCTGATCAGACATATATATTACTACCCTTCAAGGTGCGATGGCTAGAGCCGCTATTCTTAATGGTTAATCATATGTATGATTTAATCTGTCCTCCTATTAGCACACTTACGAAGGGCACAGAGGTCTGTGATCTTTTTGTCCCCCAGGATAGTGCAGTCGTACTGTCTATATTTTGTTTCCCCGGTACGGTGGTGTTCCTTTTAGAGGTCCACAAGTTTTTGATGACCACGATGCAATACATTTCTCTCTCTATCTTTGGATTCCATATTATTATTTCTAGTGTGTACTCTAAATTTTGGTACTCCATAGATTAGGTCTGTCTCACTCTTAGTTAGGGTCCTTCCTTAGCTAGGATGATTCATCCTTCTTAGCGAGGATTCTCCCTAGTAAGTTCCTTCCTTTCGGCCTACTCGGCCATTCCATCTCTTATCCAACTTTTCTCTATCATGTTGATATTTCTTTCTAATCTTCTCAAAACTCTTTTATCTTTTTGGCAAACAGTGCCATGGTTTCCTTCATTCCTTCCATGATTTTTTATTTTGGTTCAGATGCGAGGGTGACACTCCCTGAGTCCCTGCTAACTAGTCCTCTTGCTAGAGGAATCACTTTTCATTCCTTCAATGACTCGGCCTTCATCACTCTTGGTGGGCCAACCCCAGCTGAGGCTATCGCCTTTTCTCCTTCTCAGAGGAGAGGCCACACAGCCATCCACCCCTTCTAACATCTAGTTACTCGGAGTACAGCTCGGGCACCTACTCATCCCACTCCTATGCATGTACAGCAAGTACACCCTGTGGTTAGGCAGCTAGTTCCTAGACCACTCCCCATTCAGCCTACTCATCTGATGGTCAGGAGACCAACACCTACGCACCAATTATTCAAGTTGCTCTAGCCCCTCAGCACTGGCAGGTAGTAGTTACTCCTTCTATTGCTTCGATAGAGCCTGATCATGCTTGGGTTTCCCCTCCTTCTTCCTCTAGGAAGAGGGGTGCCCAGATTGATGCTCCTTCACCTTTCTCACATCGGGCTTCTATTTTTTGCGCAGTTATTTCACCCAGTGATAATTGAGCATACCTTGACCCTTCATATAGTCCCTATTCCCCCTCAGGCAGTGAGTTCAGATGTACCTTCATCCTCCACCTCCAGCCTCATGAGAAGTGCTCAGAGGAATATAAATAGAAGACTCTGATTAGCGGCATCTAAGGCAGATAGATAGTTAATGGCAGAGGTAGTGGCTCAGCAGGAGCCAGTTCAAATGAGGGTGGTCCCCTTGCAGTGGAAGCTACATCCAGTTCCAGTTACACCTACCCTAGATGTCATAGTAGCACTTGAGATAGAAGCAGTCCAGGGAGGACTCTTCTCTCCTCTAACACACAGTGGTGATGAGGAGGACATCACTCGTATCATGGTGGCCCCTCTTGTTACTACTACTTTACCATGCATTAGGGTCCTTAGGGATAGTGCTGCTCGAGCCCTCTCTTAGAGGATTCGAAGCATTATCATCTTAGTGCGGGGTTGAGGTCCTATTAATTGGGAAAAATTACCCTGTCATATCTCTCAAGTGACTGTTCAGTTGTAGAGGCAGACTTTGAGGCAGACATATATGTGGCAGAGAGGAAAACCACCCAGGCAACCTATTAGTTCAATTCCGTTGGCTATATCACAGATAGTTTCTCCCATTATTGGATGACACCCACATCGTTCGGGATGGAGATAACAGTTAGAGCTCCTAAAACCCAAATTAATTCAGTTGTGGTAGCCGCTCAGTAGTCATTTACCCCTACCAGGTCCCATCGCAGTAGATGAGTGTGGAGATGATGACTGGAAGACTCTCTTATTAAGGCAGTATAGTTAGTTCAGACAGGTAGACAGTTAGAGATAGTTGTTTCTTCTAGATCACAGGCAATTTTGATGTTTTGCGATACAGTGGAAGATGTTGATGTTGTAGTTCCTCTCGATGGTTCACCAGTCCGGGGAGAGGCAGTTCTAGTTCCTAGCCCCCATAGGGTCTCTTTCCCTATGGGTCCATATATAGAAGCCTTTTGTCAGACTCTCTTCTAAGGTGACACACTCAAGGAGTCAGATGGAGCTGTACCGGTGCACCCAGTGTGTGTGATTACTAGACGAGGCCACTTAGATTAGTAGAGAGAGCCAGATGATGATGATGAATAAGGAGAGGCCGAAGTAGGTAGATCTTCTCGATCAATTAGGATAGATGCTACAGTCTTACACCTACAGACTCAGATGGCAGGGATGGCAAGAGAAATGGTAGCGATGACTGTTCACTTTATAGCCTTCGGGGCTAGGCCCCAAGTTATGGGCAGAGGTATTCCTACTACATCTAGTACTGCCTATAGTTGTACCAGACCTTATAAGAGTGAAAAGGGTCCAGAGATCCGTTCCAGTGGCACATACAGCAGCTACCTTCACTATCCCAGTCCAGAGTCAGTCAGAGCAGTTCTTAGCAGTGTATATTTATGATTTGATAGCACAGAAGGTCGAGCAGGCCATTTTCTCCAAGAAATCTGGAGAGGTAGTTATCAGGGGAAAACCTTACCCAATTGAGTACGAGTATGAGCCTTATCCCCCTGGTTTTTTCCCTCCTAAGTTAAGAGTTTTTGATGGGTTTGGAAACCCAAGGTAGCATGTGGCTCAATACCGAGCCTTATATTACAACATAGGAGGGAACAACACTCTGATGTTGAGACTCTTTGTTAGCAGTTTAGTTGAGGTGGTCTTTGCCTGGTACGCTGACCTCCCCAATAATTTAGTGCATACTTTTATAGAGCTCGAGCAGTTGTTTATTTAAAGGTTTATCAGTGTTGAGCACATGGTTATAGTTAGAGAGTTAGTTGTGGACATACAACATCCTCATGAGACTTTATCAGAATACATAGTTAAATGGAGGAACCTCAGTCTACAGTATGAGCCTCAATTTCAGGAATAACATGTAGTAGAGATTCTATTGAAGAATATAGATGCCCCTGTAGCACCTTACTTGAAGGGTTTCAGTATTACAACCTTTCAAAAGTTATTGATAAAGGTAATTAGTTTGCAGGATAGCATACCCGATGTAGTCCCTCCGAAGGTTGAGAGTCAACCCTCACATAGACCTCAGCGGTAGGAGTCTCCAAGGGCACCTTATCGTAAGAGAGGGGAGGTACACAGTACATATGGACCATCAAATAAGGGCAAGAAGCCTTTAGTCAGTTCAGCACCACCTCATCAGTCGTATACACCTGATCAGTCAGCAGTGCAGCCAAGACCTTCCTATAGGACCCTAGAGAGTCAACAGTACCTACAGGAGAAGCTTAGTAAGAAATACCCATTTAAAAGAGAAAGTATAAAGAAGATTTTCAAATTTCTTACTAAGAAGAACATCTTAACATTCCTGACAAACATTAGAGTGGAGGAGGAGGGACAAACAGACCACCCACTCTTTTGTCCCTTTTATAAACATATCGGGTATATTATAAAGGACTGCTATGCGTTCAAGGATAGAGTTGAGAAACTCATGGCCAATGGGAAAATAAACTTATAAGACAAGGACTTGGCGCATCCCCAGGGCAAGACTACTCATATAGTGCAAATGATTTCAAGTTCCATCCATAATGACATTCAGAGTGATAATCAAAGCAGCAGTAGTAGATCACCCAGAGGTTCTGAGGGAGAGTGGCAGCTATCACTCTCTCAAAAGATAAAGTAGATAATCAGACAGACAGTTTAGAGTTCAGAGGCAGCTGAGAGGAGTCCTTCTCAGGCCAAGTCGATAGTTGCCATCCCAGTTACTTTGCCAGTTCCCTTTTCTTCTTCTACTTCTTCTTCTACTTTTTTTATAACAGTTGCTCTTTTTCTACTTTATGTTATCAAAAATGTATAAAAGAGAAAAGATTATTGTAACTTCTCAGGGGAAGATGGGATGCCTTTCAGCACTTATGCTAAAGGATTTTATTCTCCCCTCGACTGATAATAAAATAATAGAAGAAGGTGTTTCTGGCTACTTTTGATATTCTATTCCTTCTAATTTTAATTCTTCTAGCACTCGCTATTTCACTGTTTATATTTTTCTTATAATGTTAATTACTCTTTATATGATGATGAGTCTGAGTGTGAGGAAGAGCCTGTGTTTGCTATTCTAGGGGGTGGTTGTTACATGGATTCAGGAGTTGAATTTGAGAACCCTCTCTAGTCACTCTCCTTAGTGCCAGTACAAACCATCACCACTGAACCAACTGAATCTCCTATTAAGGATGACTCAATACAGGAAGTTCACTTACATTTAGAGAAATTCCTTCCACCTAGGATGGATAAGAATGTAAAAGAAAAAGATAAAAATATTGTAACCCAATAGGATGATCCTATCCCTTCCTCCTAAGATCAGTCTATGGAAAAAGGAAAAGTACCTCAGCTCGAGGTTGATTATAATGTGTTGGATTATTTAAGGAAATTTCCTTCCCTTCCTAATGTTTATGATGCTCTATTGATGTCCCCTGACTTGAGAGAGACCCTAGTAAAGGCACTGCTTGAACCAGAGTCTTATCAAGCCTTCTTTGCTTCTGAGTCTATCCGGGATACATGTTATTTGAGAGAGATACCATGCATTACCTTTTCAGATCACGATCTTCTCTTAGGGACTTTTGAGCATAATCATCCCATGTATGTCACCACTGAAGTGAATGGTTATGAGTTAAATAAGGTCCTCATAGACCAGAGGGCTTCAGTTAACATTATAAGCTATGAAACTTTAAAGAGCCTCTCCTTAGGTTATTTGAAGCTCACCTCTGACAAGATTATGTTGAAAGGCTTTAATGCCTAAGGTAAATGTGCTCTAGGGTCCATCACCCTGCCTTTAAAGTTTGGAAGTTTCCTAGCTGAGGCAAAGTTTTTTATTATTGAAGCTGATATTTCATAAAGGGCTCTCTTAGGAAGGCCTTTGATTCATGAGTACAGAATGGTGCCCTCTACCTTGCACCAATGTATGAAGTATATAAGGAATGATGTGAAGTATTCTATTCCTAGGGATACTCAACCCTTTTCCATGCATGAGGTCTCTATTTATGATGATGCCGAGTATTACATGCCTCAAAAGACTCATAGACCTCCTCCTGCCCAGTCACCAGTGATACCTGCTAGTATTGTACATGGTCCTATGCAGTCAGTTGCACAGGGTCATATATAATTACTAGGGTCCATCACAGGTTAGTATTTGGGCAGATGTTTCCATTGTGGATTCTATTGGGTATCCTTTCCAGTTTGCAGTTGGGTCGTTCCCCCTAATAGAGGTAGGGGAGGACAAGGTAGAGGTAGAGGTAGAGAGTTGACTCGCTCACCATAAAACTATAAAAATCAATACCTCCTCCCTCGCACCTATACACTTCCTCCTCGACTGTCGAGTCTGACTCTTTCGATGATGAGATGATTTATGTTTCTCATCATTCAGTTCCCTTGCCAGCCCCAGGTTTCACTAATTATAGTTTGCTCCCTACCTTTCATAGGTACTTGATACCTGAGGATGGTTTAGTTGTTGATAGTAGCTCAAACAAGGAAGTAGATTCCCAACATCAGACTACTACCAAGAAATCTCATTCCCATCAGATGTGCCGAATAAGAGTCAAAGAGTCTCATTAAGGATATATCATTACTCCTTCCACTAGTGTTGGTAGCCGCTACAGACTAGCAAGCTTTCTGTACCCCCACTATACGAATCCTTCGTGCAACCAAGAGCTAGTGAGTGTGCCTCCTTATCCCATAGTGTAGGTGCCCCCCTGGGTCCTGAGAGTCAGGGTCCTCCAGAGATCACTATGGGTAAGGAGATTATAAATGTCCCTCATTACTTTTCTCCTGTTGTGAAAGGCTATATTGTGCGGGATGTCGTTCCTTTGACTTGGACAGATGAACGAGCTCAACAGTAGGTCTGTGTTTGGTGAATGGATATACCTTAAACCAAGCAAGGCTTGGGTTATATTGAGAAGGGTCAGTTTACTCGTGCCAATATTTATGTTATCTCTCATTCATTTTTGGTTATTTCTTGTACCAATGAAGAAGACCCGGATGATGTTGGAGATTGAACAATAAGTGATCACTAAAATTAAGAAGCTTATAGAAGTTGGTTTTATCCGTAAAGAGAAGTATCCTACATGGCTCACTAACATCATTCCAGTTTAGAAGAAGAGTGGAAAAATTTGTGTCTGTCCTAATTTTTGTGATTTGAATAAGGCGTGCCCTAAAGATGATTTCACTCTTCCTATCCCCGAGCTTATGGTCGATATAGCTCCATCCCATAGCATATTCTCCTTCATGGATGATTCATCTTCTTATAACCAAATAAAGATGGACCCCGAGGAGGAGAAGTTTACTGCGTTTCATACACCGATAGATGTGTTTTGTTACAAGGTGATGCCCTTCGGTCTCAAGAATACCGGGGCCACCTATCAGCATGCCATGATTATTATCTTCAATGAGATAATGCATGAACAAGTTGAATTCTATATGGATGATCTAGTGGTCAAAAGCATGGTCCATGGAGATCACCTTTGAGATCTACAGATCATTTTTGAGCCCATGCGCAAGTATAATCTAAAGATGAATCCTTTGAAATGCACATTTGGGGTTAGCATGAGAAAGTTCTTAGGTTTTATAGTTCACTACCATGGCATTGAGATTGATCCTTCCATGATCAAAGCCATAGTGGACTTAAAACCCCTTAAAAGCCTTACCTAATTAACGTCTTTCCAAGGAAAACATACCTTCCTACAAAGATTTATCTTTCTGATAGATGTCTTCCCTTCACTGCCCTTACAGAGAAGGAAGCTCATTTTCATTAGGATGAGCATTGTCAAGAGGTCTTTGAGTACATAAAGCACTACCTAAAGAACCCATCCTTGGGAGACCATTAATTCTTTATACTACGTGTTGCAAATCAGGTTTTGATGATGACAAACATGTTTCTATTCTGTTTTGCTTGGCTAACCCATTTCAGGCACTAAAGATCACGAGCAACTCAAGCCAATTGAAGATCGGGTCCAAGTGTGTCCAATGTATTATTTTTCTTTTTCTCTAGTCAATTGTAATGTAACTGATCCCCCAGCTAAGTAACCTTACACGCACACACTCAGGGGGAGAGCTTGAGTGGATTAGAGTTTCTATTCAAGTTTTTGTTCATATCGTCCTGGATGATATACACATCATCCTAGACGATCCAGTAAAAATAGAAACCCTAATTAGGGCGACCAAGTTAAGTGTGTCTGATTAAGCAGATCGTCCTGGACGATCATTGGATCATACGGGACGATAGGCTCAAATCAGAAATTTTCAGCCGCTAGATGAAGTTAGGCAAGTTTTTATTTTAAGATAATTGGTTTGATCATCCCAGATGATACATGTATCATCCTGGATGATCCAGTGCAATCATGCCTAAATTAATCTGGTAATTAAGGAAAGCAATCAATGGTTAATTGATACGATCACATCGTACGGGACGATATTGATAGTCTAGGTCATTTTAGCTGTACTACCCGAACTGTGCTCAGGACAATTTGGGCACTTTTTGAACTAATCGTCCAAGACGATATCCTTATCGCCCAGGACGATCAAGTCATTTTTGAGTCGTCCAGCACATGTTTCTCTGGACGACCCGAACTGTCTTCTGGACGATATTCCTCGATTTTCACTAATCGTCCCGGATGATCGCAGGATCGTACGGGACGATAGGAATAATTTTTTATACTGATCATCCAGAAGAGCTAGATCATCCAGGCTGAAGCAGTTGATTTTTAGCTGATCGTATAGGACGATTTATAGATCATCCTGGATGATCTTGGCCGACCAGTTGAGATTTAAAGCAAATTTTAAGCCCTCCTATAAAAAATCTTTTTCTTTCAACAAAAAAAATCTTTTACCACTTTTCTTTCAAGAGAAACCCTAGAGAGAGATAGTTTGGGAGAGAGAGAGAGGATCTTGTGAGGGGGAGTTCGTGAGGGTTCACGAAGGTTGGGCCAAGTAAGGATCAGAGTCGTCTTCTACGATCGTGGTCTTTCGACGTGTTGGTGTTCTTTGTGAGAGGATCGTCGGTAAGAAGATCCGGGGTTCTCTGCCCGCTTCAGGATGAAGCAAAATTAGGTTAGGTTCTCTGCCTCACCGTGTCGGTGGAAAGGAGGTTTTTGTACAGGCTTCTCCGCCTTGCTGTGGGAGCAAAAGGAGAGACACTTTGGTTTAGTGCAATACCCGGAGGGGAGGCTCCGGGGAGTGGAAGTAGGTCAAGTTGACTGAACCACAAAAAAATCTGGTGTGTTCTTTCTAATTACTTTTTGCACTTTAGTTTTCTGTGATTATCTGCTTGGGTAAACTTTGTGTTTGATCTTTTCATTTGAGTATTTACTTATTTCTGCTGCATATCATAGAAAAGATTTTCACTGTTGCTCTCAAATTTTTAAATAACCAATTCACCCCCCCTCTTGGTTAGCCTCGGGACTAGTTTATCAGGGCTTAACATCCCTATCGAACTTTCAAGTGGTATCAGAGCGGGATTCATAAAATCTACTTTTGAAAAACTTTTGAATTTGATCCATGGCTAACTTTGGTAATCGTAATACTGCTGAAGGTTATTCAATTACACGATCGCCATTGTTTGATAACATTCCTTTTGATTTTTGGAAAACTCGTATGTCCACTTTTCTTCAATCAATCGATTATCGCATGTGGATGCTAGTTAAGGATGGATACGAACAACCTTTTAGATTGATTAACAATGTGAAAACTGAACTGCCCTTTGCTGATTGGGCTTTTGATGATCATGATTTAACACAATTAAATGCCAAATGTTTGAATTATTTTTTCTGTGCTTTAAAATCTGAGGATTGCATGCGTGTCTCTACGTGTACAACTGGTAAAGAAATCTGGGATAGATTGTGCATCACGTATGAAGGTACAACTGAAGTCAAACAGTCTAGGTTAAACATTCTGTTGCATGACTACAAACTTTTTCACATAAAACCTACTGAAACCATTTCTGAAATATACACTTGGTTCACTCAAATTATTACTTCTTTGCATGCCTTAGGAAGAGAACTTACCAACTACGAAAGAGTGAATAAAATACTTAGATGTTTGCCTTCTTCATATGATGCTAAGATAACTGCAATCATTGAATCTAAAGATTTGAATACTTACTCTATTGATAGCTTACTTGGATCAATCATTGCTTACGAGCAAGGGGTGAACCAAAGACAGCTTGATGCAGGTGAGAAGAAGAGGGAGAAGACAGTGGCATTGAAGGCCAACGATAGCAATTCTTGCTCTTCCAGGTCTGATAGTGATGACATGGCCTTGATCACAAGGCAATTCAAAAGCTTTCTAAGGAAGAAACACAAGAACTTTCAGAAGTGGAACAAGGGTAAGTCCAACAAAAATTTTAAGGGTTCATCTGATACTGTCTGTTTTGAATGCACGAAGCCTGGATACATTAAGGCTGATTGTCCTACACTTAAAGCTCATCCAAGTATGGAAAAGGGTGCGGAGAAACACAAGTTCAGAAAGGATAAGAAGCGGATTTAGAAGGCGTTCTGGGCAGACTCTGCATCCGACTCCTCTGAGACTGAAGCTGAGGAGGAGGAAACAAATTTCTGTCTGATGGCTGATGATCACTCTGGTCAGTCAGACCAGGAAGAGGTATGTGAGCTTACTTATGATCAATTACTTGAAGAATCTAAAAAAAGTCATGCATCGTATAGGAAGCTTAAGAAAACCCATACTAATTTGAAATTGGATTACTTGACTTTGCAAAAAGAGCATGATGTTTTGATTAAGGACCATTCCACTATTGATTGCAATCACATGTCTTTACTTGATGAATTTGATGAACTGGATAAAAAGTATTCTGATTTAATTGTTGAGCAAGATGCATTAAAAAGATCACATGTTAAATTAGAAGCTGCTTTTAAGAAATTGAATGATATGTCATGTGCCCTAGAAAGTAATAAAAGTGCAAGGACTATTGAAATTGCTAGTCTTAATAAGGAAAATGAATTTCTAAAAGTGAAAATTGTTGCCTTTGAAAAGAATAAAAAACCACCTATTTTTAAACAGTTTTATGCACCGCCACCTTTTGAAAAATTTGTTGAAAATTCATCAAAGCATGTTTCATACACATCTAGGAAGAGGTACTATCACTCATGATGTTTAGTTAATCCTTTTCTTTGTGTTAGATGTTATTCATGTTGCATGTTAGGACACATTTCCCACACCTGCACTGTTCACTGTAGTACACATTAGGTGTGGAGGCCCAAACTGTCTGTTTCATAGCACAGCACGTATGTATTACATTCATCTTTTCATAAGAAGGAACCCAAACCTGTTTGGGTTCCTAAGACTGACATTTGATGATTTTGTAGGTGTGCTCTCACACAAGACCTCGTGAGAGCATGTGGTACCTAGACAGCGGATGTTCTAGACACATAACTGAAGATGCAAATCAGTTCATTTTGCTGGAGGCCAGGAATGGAGGCAAGGTTACACTTGAAGATAACACCACCCAGTGGGTGTTAGGCTCAGGTATAATTGGTGATTCAAAGAGTTTTATGATTGACAATATTCCGCTTATAGATGGACTGAAACACAACTTGCTGAGCATCAGTCAACTTTGTGACAAAGGATACAGCATAAAATTCCTTCCAACTGGCTGCATTTTAAGCTTAAATGATAAAGTTATTTTACAGGGACAAAGGATCAACAACATCTACAAGCTGGATGTAAGTTGCATTAAATCTGATAATTCAATTTGCTTAAAAACTGCTGTTGATGAGTCTTGGTTGTGGCATAAGAGATTATGTGATGCCAGTATGAAAACCCTTAGGAGAGTCACCCAAAAGGACTTAATTAGAGGTGTGCCCAAGCTTAAGTTCACTAAGGATCACCTGTGTGATGCCTGTCAGTTAGGGAAGCAAGTCCAGTCCTCCTTTCACTCTGTTAAGGACATTAGCACCTCTAGACCTTTAGAAGTCCTTCACATGGATCTCTTTGGACCCATTAGCATTGCCAGCTTAGGGGGGAGAGTCTATGGTTTTGTGATTGTAGATGACTACTCGAGGTTCACTTGGATTAAATTCTTGTCACATAAATCTGAGTCATTTGATGAGTTTAAGTCCTTCTCCACTTGGATTCAGAGGAAGTTAGGTTGTGAGATCCTGACTATTCATAGTGATCATGGTGGAGAATTTGAGAAAGTGAAGTTTAGAAGTTTTTGTGAGGACCAAGGGATTAGTCACAATATTTTAGCTCCTAGGACCCCTCAGTAGAATGGGGTAGCTGAAAGGAAGAACAAGACCTTAGTGGAAGCCGCTAGAGCCATGCTTGCCGAGTATTCACTTCCAAAATACTTCTGGGCTGAAGCGGTGAACATTGCCTGTTATGTGCTGAATAGGGTGAATGTGAGATCAAAACTGAACAAGACACCTTATGAGATCATAAAGGGTAGAACTCCAAACCTATCCCACCTCTATGTCTTTGGCTATAAGGTTTTCATTTTAAACAACGGGAAATCATCCTTAGGAAAATTTGACCCCAAATCTAATAAAGGAGTGTTCTTAGGCTATTCTAGCGTGGAGAAATCCTTTTGGGTGTTCAATAAGAGGACTTTGGTGGTGGAAGAAACAACTCATGTGGTGTTTGATGAATTTGATCCTAAGGTGAATAGAGTTGAGGAAGAAGAAGAGGTAGAGAAAATTACCCAAGGGGTTGGAAATGCAAATCTGGAGGAGAGGGTAGAACCTCAAACCACACTGCCTAGAGATTGGAGATATTCTTCGAGTCATCCTAAAGAACTGATCTTAGGAGACCCTTCTGAAGGTGTTTGGACTAGGCATGGACTTAGAAAGGAAGTAAACCACTCTGCCTTTATCTCAATGACTGAACCCACCAACATCAATCAAGCCTTTTTGGATGAGTTTTCGATCTTAGCTATGCAAGAAGAATTGAATCAGTTTGTAAGGAATGATGTTTGGGAGTTAGTAGAAAGACCTAGAAATCAAAGTATTATGGGAACCAAGTGGGTCTTTAATAATAACATGAATGATTCTGGTGTGGTGGTGAGAAATAAGGCAAGATTGGTGGCTAAGGGGTATAATCAGATTGAAGGGATTGAATTTGAGGAGACCTTTGCCCCTGTAGTTAGATTGGAAGCCATTAGAGTGCTACTAGCCTTTGCCTATTATAAGGGATTTAAGCTGTTTCAAATGGATGTCAAGAGTGCCTTTTTAAATGGGGCAATAAAAGAATATGTTTTTGTAGAACAACCCCCAGGTTTTGAGAGTTCCCAAAATCCAATTCAAGTTTACAAATTAAAAAAGGCCTTATATGGATTGAAACAGGCACCCAGAGCTTGGTATGAGAGGCTTAACACATTCCTATTAGAAAGAGAGTTTGTTAAGGGGAGCGTAGACACCACCCTTTTTCTGAGGAGAATAGGGGATGACTTACTCATTGTCCAAATCTATATTAATGATATAATTTTTGGATCTTCTGTTAAATATTTATGTGATGAGTTTTCTAAAATAATGAGTAAGGAGTTTGAGATGAGTATGATGGGAGAATTATCCTACTTTTTGGGGTTTAGTATAAGGCAAACGGATGATGGAACCTTTATCAATCAATCTAAATACACTAAGGATATTTTGAAGAAATATGAAATGGACAAAGCCAAGCCATTCAATACTCCCACGAGCTCCTAAGTTCAGTTAGATAAGGATTCTAGTGGAAAATCTATTGATCAGAAGAAGTATAGAGGAATAATTGGATCACTACTTTAGCTGACCGCTAGCCGACCTGATATCATGTTTAGTGTCTATCTTTGTGCTAGGATTTAGGATGATCCTAAAGAGTCCCACCTGACTGCTGTTAAGAGAATTCTTAGATATCTTTTAGGGACCCCAAACCTATGAATCTGGTACCTTAGGCACAGCACCTCCTTTGAGATCATTGGGTATTCTGATTTTGACTTTGCAGGGTGTAGGATGGATAGAAAGAGTACTTCTGGAACTTATCAATTCATAGGACAATCTTTAGTCTCCTGGTCCAGTAGAAAATAGAACTCAGTTGCACTTTCCATTGCTGAAGCTGAGTACATTGCCTTAGGAAGTTGTGTGGCCCAAGTTCTTTGGTTAAAGCAACATGTTATGGATTTAGGGTTACCTGTTGGCACAATTTCTATTCTGTGTGATAATACTAGTGACATCTGCATCTCTAAGAATCCAATCCAACATTCTAGGACTAAACACATTGACATAAGGCATCACTTCATTAAGGATCATGTTACAAAAGGGGACATTGAGCTACATCATGTAGCAATTGAAAATCAGCTGGCTAACATATTCACTAAACCACTGGCCTTTGACTCATTCAGCATGTTGAGGATAATATTAGGAGTGATTGATATAAATGCTTGATTTTGATGATTGCTGATTTCTGATTTCTCTGAGTTTTATTCTGTTTTTATTAGTTTGCTTTTGTGCTGATCACTTGCTTTCTGTTATTTTTATTCTTCTGCTTCCGGTTTTAGCTTTAGTGTCAGTTTAATTTGAGTATTTATTTTGATATGATTTAGTTTTTACCTATTTTATTTACTAGCTCATCTCTTTTATTTATTGTTTTATGTGTTTGGAGATCAGATCACTGCTCACTACTACTGAAAAAAATGGATTTCTAACTAAGAGTTTTGCCTTGTTTTATTTGGAAGCTTGTAAGCTGTGATTGATTCCACTAGATCTGTTAAAGAGAAGAAACGTTGATGATTGCTTCTCTTCCTCTAACTCCCTTAAATGGTGTATTATTTTTTTTGGATAAAAATCTTCTTCAATATTAAAAAGTTAGTTTTTGAAATAGAGATCTGATTTATCTTTCTATAGTAATCTACCTCATATGATTAGTGTTTTCAAAGTCATGAGTCATTATTTTGAATTTCTAAACCAAGTGATTGCACTTATCATATGACGTCTTATTTTTGTTTTGTGAATTACTCTTCCTTATTGTGGAGAGCATCTCCTATCTCTGGAAGGTAATTTTACAGTTGAGATCCTTTATTGATTTTGAGAGGGAGAAAGCTTACAAAAGATGCGTAGTGCGCCAAATAAATTGTATAAGAGGCACAAAATGAGCCCAAAGCTGAATAGATGTGAAATGTCGCCAAACAAAAAGATACACAAAGTGTATCAAAAATTAAAAGATGTGCAAAGCGCCAAACAAATTGAAAGAAGAGGCACAAAGTGAGCCCAAACCAAGATTTCTTCCCTTTCAGATCGTTAAATGTCTTAGAAAAATCCGTGCGCCACTTAATATTTTCAAAAGCTTGAGTTTGAAAATTCTAATTTCTAATTTTTTACTTTGTAATACTATTATATAAGATATTTTTCTGGAACGAGGCTTGAAAGGATCTCTTTTCGAATCTAATTTTTTTTCTTCTGAATTTGATTTTTGTTTTGAAAGAGGTTGGCATCGATAAGGTGCCTGGGGTCGGAGTTACGAAAGTTGATTTTTCCAACTTTTTTTGGATTTCAGCACTGTCAATTGTCTTCTTATTGGTTTTTGGATCGAAAATCAAGGGAGAATTCAATTTTGTAGCTGTTGTCTTTTCTGCTTGTACTGATGTTTCAGTATTTCTATTTCCCTCCTCCTTTTTGTGATGTCAAAAGGGGGAGTTATCAGTTGTAGTAGTTTCTGTTCTTGTTATATTTTTATAGTTATGTTTCCTGTATTGCTTTGGTTGTTAAATGAAAATTGAAAAAAATTGTTGTTATTTTATTTTTCAAACTACTGCACAAATATTTGCCATCATCAAAAAGGGAGAGATTGTTGCAAATCTGGTTTTGATGATGACAAACACATTTCTATTATGTTTTTCTTGGCTAACCCATTTCAGGCACAAAATATCACGAGCAACTCAAGCCAACTCAAGATCTGGTCCAAGTGTGTCCAATGTACTATTTTTCTTTTTCTTGAGTCAATTGTAATGTAAATGATCCCCCAGCTAAGTAACCTTGCACACACACACACTCAGGGGGAGAGCTTGAGTGGATTAGAGTTTCTGTTCAAGTTTTTATTCATATCGTCCTGGACGATATACACATCATCCTGGATGATCCAGTAAAAATAGAAACCCTAATTAGGGCGACCAAGTTAAGAGTGTCTGATTAATCATACGGGACGATATGCTCAAATAAAAAATTTAGAGCCGGTAGATCAAGTTAGGCAAGTTTTTATTTTAAGATATTTGGTCTGATCATCCTGGACGATACGTGTATCATCCTGGATGATCCAGTGCAATCATGCCTAAATTAATCTGGTAATTAAGGAAAGCAATCAATGGTTAATTGATACGATCACTTCGTATGGGACGATCACAAGATCGTCCGTGATGATATTAATCATCTAGGTCATTTTAGCTGTACTACCCGAACTGTGCTCAGAACGATTTGGGCACTTTTTGAACTAATCATCCGGGATGATATCTTTATCGTCCAGGATGATCAAGTCATTTTTGAGTCGTCCAGCACAACTTTCTCTGGACGACCTGAACTGTCTTCTGGACGATATTCCTCGATTTTCACTAATCGTCCCGGACGATCGCAGGATCGTACGGGACGATAGGAACAATTTTTTCTATTGATCCTCTAGAAGAGCCAGATCGTCCAAGCTAAAGCAGCTGATTTTGAACTGATCGTACAGGATGATCTTGGCCGATAAGTTGAGATTTAGAGCAAATTTTAAGCCCTCCTACAAAAGATCTTTTTCTTTCAACAAGAAAACTCTTTTGCCACTTTCCTTTCCAGAGAAACCCTAGAGAGAGAGAGAGTTTGGGAGAGAGAGAGAGAGGATCTTGTGAGGGGGAGTTCATGAGGTTTCACGAAGGTTGCTCCAAGCAAGGATCAGAGTCGTCTTCTCCACTCGTCGTCTTTCATCGTGTTGGTGTTCTTTGTGAGAGGATCGTCGGCAAGAAGATCCGGGATTCTCTGCCCGCTTCAGGAGGAAGCAAAAGGAGGTTAGGTTCTCTGCCTGACCGTATCGGTGGAATGGAGGTTTTTGTACAGGCTTCTCCGCCTTGTTGTGGGAGCAAAAGGAGAGATACTTTGGTTTAATGCAATACCCAGAGGGGAGGCTCCGGGGAGTGCACGTAGGTCAGGTTGACCGAACCACTATAAAAATCTGGTGTGTTCTTTCTAATTACTTTCTGCACTTTAGTTTTCTGTGATTATCTGCTTGGGTGAACTTTATGTTTAATCTTTTTATATGATTATTTTATTTGTTTCCGCTGTAAATCAACGAAAAGGTTTTTACTATTGCTCTCAAATTTTTAAATAACCAATTCACCTCCCCCTCTTGGTTAGCCTCTGGAGTAGTTCATCAGGGCTTAACATCCCTATCAAACTTTCACTATGGCCCTGAATGAATCTTTCGGTGCACTGTTGGCTCAAGAGAATGAGGAAGGCAAGGAAAATGCCTTATACTACCTTAGTAGACAATTGATACTTGCAGAGCTAAAATACCCAACAATGGAAAAGCAATGTTTGGCTTTTATCTTCACTGTACAAAAGCTTTGACATTAAATGATCTAGCATAAGGTTAACTTAATTTCTTGAGTCAACCCCTTACAGTATTTAATGACCCATCTGACTCTCTCAGGTCGTTTAACAGATTGGTCTATGATCTTATTATAGTTTGATATTACTTTTGTCCCTCAGTGTGCCATCAAATGATCGGCTCTAGCTGATTTTCTTGCTGCTCACCCGATCCCTGCGAATTCCCCGCTCAATAATGATCTACTTGATGAACTAATCATGAGTGTGGATGAATAGGAGTCCCCAACTTAGCTGTTCTACTTTGACGGAGTGTCATCCATTAAAGCCTTGAATCCAAATGAAACTTTAATAGTTAAGGAAGGTTTGGGCATTATTTTTGAATCCTCTGAACATCATAATCTGTGATACTCTTATAGTCTTTCAGAATATAGTACTAAAATGTAGCTGAGTATGATGCTCTAATTTTGGGACTTGAGTTGGCCATTTAGATGAAGATTATACATGTGAAGATCTTTGGAGAGTCCTAACAAATCATAAATCAAGTAGTAGGAGTCTTCAAGGTACTTAAGCCTGAGGTCTTATCCTATCATAATAAAGCAATGGAGCACTTATGCTTAATTCCTGAAGTGACTTTGGCTAAGATCCCTAAATCTATAAATAGTAAAGTAGATGCCTTGGCCAAGTTAGCAAAAGAATTGACTGACTGTATTAGAAACCTAGTGTCTATTATCATCTAGTATCGTCAAGCCCTATGCCCCACAGATTTGTCTTCTCCCGATCAGACCATTATTATGTTTTCCATTGAGGAAGAGTTAGATTCGAGAATTTCCTTTAATGAATATTTGAAGCATACTAGGCTTCCAGATAATCGCTCTCTTGTTGCTCAAATTAGGAAGAGAGCTTTATCATTCACCTATGTAAATGATACCTTATATCAGTGTTGTTTCTATCAAATGTGATTCTGTTGCCTCAATAACGAGGAGACTCAAAAAGTCATGGGTGAGATACACGAAGGTCGTTGGGGTGCTCATTAGTCCGGACCAAAAATGAAGAGCAGAATTAAACTCCTTGGCTACTATTAGCTGACTATGATCCGTGATTATATGGAGTATGCCAGAAAAAGTCACTAGTGCTAGATCCATGGCACGGTGATCCACCAACCCCTTAATCCGCCCCTACTATATCATCTTGGCCATTTGAAGGTTGGGGCACAGATTTAGTTGGTCCTATCGATCCTCCCTCCTCTAAGGGTTATAGGTTCATCTTAGCAGCCATTGATTACTTCTCTGAGTGGGTGGAAGCTATACCACTTATGAAAGTCAAATCAGAGGATGTGATATGCTTTTCTCACGATCACATTGTGTTCCACTTTGGTGTTCCATATTGTGTCATTTTCGATAATGGCCCATCATTTAAAAACACCAAAATTATCAGATTTACCTGCCGCCATAACATTAATTGGCGATACTCTTCGATCCACTAACCTAAGGCCAATGGCTTTGTGGAGGCATTTAATAAGACTCTCGTGCAATTAATAAGGAAAATCCTTATCATAAATAAGTGAGAGTGTCATGATAGGTTAACCGAGGCATTATGGTCCTATAGGACTACATACTATAGTCCTACTTAGTCTAGCTCATATGCTTTGGCTTTCGGGGTTGAAAAAGTCCTCACACTTGAGTTCGAGCTCCCATCACTGCATGTACCAGTTAGTCATAATCATTCTCATGAAGATAATGCTTGATTATAGTTGGAAGAGCCTGATGGTTGAACATAATGGGAAATGTTAAAAAAAAAGGAGGGAAGCTCTTAGTAGAGCAAAACTAGTTTCCCTTATCATATGAGGAACCCTACAATACTCTCTAAAAGCCCAAATCCCAAATCTTTGCCTTTCCTCTCCTTCAGAGCGTCTAAGTGATCACTCCAAGGATGATCCTACACTTATATTATCATGATTCTTTATGGTTGTAGTAGTCCTCAATATTGATGTGGTATATCTTATTCGGGATATTAAAATCACTTCTTTGTAGGCTTGGATTTTTCTGAGGAAAGATCCACCCCCTCTTCTACTCTCTCTCTCAGCAACTCACTTTTCTTTTCATATCCTGCTCCCAGCTGCTAGAGTGATCTTATGGATATGGTGATGTTGCTTTCACCTCTCAAAAGGTCCCACCAGTTATGGTAGGTGTTACCACTACGATCCTTTTGATGAATAAGCCATCATATTCATAATTAATATCCTTGGGGGTGGGTGTGTCCCCTCGCTACCTCAATTTGTTTCCCCTAGTGGTGATGTAGTATACCTAGTCTCAAGTGTTAGCATCACTACCTTGAGAGCTTTGATCTTCTAGTAAAAGATAACCTCCCTAATTTCTTTTAGCAGCCTATCATCCCATCCATGCCCTGCTCTAAGCTGCCAGAGTAGCTCTATGGGTACATTATGGTCGCCTTTACTTCCCACAGGGTCCCACTAATTAGTGTGGGTGGTACCACTGTGATCTCTTAATATTTATTAATTTTATTCATAATTATTATCCTTAGTGGCGAGTGTGTCCCCTAACTACCTCGAGTAGTTTCCCCGGTAGAGTTGTAGTACACCTAGTCTAAGGTATTAGCATAACTGCCTTGAGAGCTTTAATCTTTTAGCTGGAGATAAGCTCCTTACTTACTCAGTTGAGAGAGCCCGACAGTCCCTGGTAGGCATTCCTCACCACCCCTTTACCCTGATTGTACAGTTAAGAATAGACAGGCATCAGATTTCATGGCTTTTATACTTTCACTGAATGCCTCCACCAAGCCATTGGCCTTGGGATAGTAAATTGAAGAGTATCGCCAATTGATGTTATGGCGGCGGGCAAATCTGGCAATTTTGGTGCTTTTAAACGACGGGCCATTATCTGAAATGATACGGCGTTGGACACCAAAGCGATAGACAATATGATCATGAAAGAAACGCATCACATCTTCTGATTTGACTTCCTTAAGTGGCACAGCCTCTGCCCACTTAAAGAAGTAATCAGTGGCAGCTAAGATGAACCTATGACCCTTAGAGGAATGAGGGTCGATAGGGCCCACTACATCCATGCCCCAGCCCTCAAATGGCCAAGATGATACGGTAGGGTGTAGCGGATTAGGGGGTTGGTGAATCACCGTGCCATAAATTTGGCACTGGTGGCACTTTCTAGTGTGCTCCATGCAATCACGGATCATAGTCGGCCAATAGTAACCGAGGCGTTTAATCCTGCCTTTCTTTTTTGGTCCAGACTGATGAGCACCGCAAAGACCTTCATGTGTCTCGCCCATAACCTTGCGAGCCTCCTCGTTGTTGAGGCAACGCAACCACATCTAGTCGAAAGAGCGTCGATACAAGGTGTCGTTCACATAAGTGAATGATAGAGCTCTCTTTCTGATCTGGGCAGCAAGGGATCTATCATCTGGAAGCTTGCCATGCTTCAAATACTCTTTAAAGGGTACTCTCCAGTCTGATTCTTCCTCAACTGAGAACACTGTGAGGGTCTGATCGGGAGAAGACAGGTCTACGGGGCATAGGGCTTGACGAAACTGGACAACGATAGATAGTGGGTTGCCAGTTGGGTCAGCCAGTTCCTTTGCTAACTTGGCTAATGCATCTGCCTTGCCATTGGCAGATCTAGAAATTTTAGCTAAGGTCACTTCAGGAATCAAACACAAGAGCTCCATTGCTTTGTTGTGATATGGCAAGAGCTCAGGTTTAAGTACTTTGTAGACTCCCGCTACTTGATTTATAATCAGTTGTGAGTCTCCAAAGATTTTCACCCGCATGACATTCATCTGAATGGCCAACTCTGGTCCTAAAATCAGAGCTTTGTACTCAGCTTCATTATTGCTACGAGGTTCTGAAAGATTGTAGGAATATCTCAGAGTGTGACCTTCAAGGGATACGAAAATGAGGCCCAGACCTACCCTAAATATAAGAGTTTCATTCAGGCTCAAGGCTCTGACGGATGACGCACCGTCAAAGTAAAACTCCCAAGTATGGGACTCCTGCTCATCCACACTCATGATTAGCTCGTCAGGTAGCTCATCATTGAGTGGGGAGTCTGCAGGGATCGGGTGAGCAGCAAGAAAATCAGCTAGAGCCTGTCCTTTGACGGCCCGCTGAGGGACGAAAGTGATGTCAAACTGCAGTAGGATCATAGACCATCATGCCAGATGACCTGAGATGGTCGGATGGGTGATCAGATACTGCAAGGGGTTGACTCGAGAGATCAGATTGACCTTGTGTGAAAGCATATAATGCCTGAGCTTCTGTACCGCAAAGATCAAAGCTAGACATTGCTTTTCCATCACCGGGTACTTCAGCTCTGCTGGTATCAACCGTCTACTAAGGTAATACAAGGCATTCTCCTTGCCTTCCTCATTCTCCTGAGCCAACAATGCACCCAAGGACTCATCCAGGGCCGTAGTGTAGAGAATTAACGGCCTCCCTGGGACGGGTGCAGTTAAAACAGGGGGGTTTATCAGGTAGTGCTTTATACTCTCAAAGGCCTCCTGGCAACGCTCATCCTAGTGAAAGCGGGCATCTTTCTTTGCTAGGGCAGCAAAGGGGTGACACCTGCCAGACAAATTGGAGATAAATCTCCACAGGAAGGCTAGTTTTCCTTTAAAAGACCTTAGCTGGGTAAGGCTTTTGGGGGGTTTTAGATCTACTATGGCTTTGACCATGGAAGGATCAATCTCAATGCCACGGTAGTGAACTATAAACCCTAGGAACTTTCCTGCACTAACCCCAAATACGCATTTTAGGGGATTCATTTTTAAATCATATCTGCGTAGGCGTTTAAAAATGATTCATAGATCTCGAAGGTGATCTCCACGGACCTCATTTTTGACTACCAGATCATCCACATAGCATTCAACTTGCTCTTGTATCATCTCGTCGAAGATAACGGTCATAGCATGTTGATAGGTGGCCCCAGCATTCTTGAGACTAAAGGGCATCACCTTGTAGCAGAATACACTTATAGGTGTGCGAAACGCAGTAAACCTCTCCTCCTCGGGGTCCATCTTTATCTGGTTGTAACCAGATGAACCATCCATGAAGGAGAAAATGCTATGGGATGATGCTATATCCACCATAAGCTCGGGGATGGGAAGAGGAAAATCATCCTTAGGACATGCCTTGTTTAAATCATGGAAATCGATACAGACACGAATCTGCCCGTTCTTCTTCCGGACTGGGACAATATTGGCAAGCCAAGTAGGGTACTTCTCTTCACGAATGAAATCGGCTTCTATAAGCTTCTTAGTTTCAGCGATCACCTGTTGTTCTATTTCTAACCTCATCCTACGAGGTGCTTATTTAACAGGCACTGCATCAGGCTTAATGGCTAGTTTATGGACTGCTATATCTGGATTTAGACCAGGCATCTCAGTGTAGTTCCAGACAAAGCAATCCCTAAACTCTGAGAGTAGCTCAATGTATTCTTGAGCCTCTGAGTCAGATAACAAGACACTATGAAAAATAGGTCTAGGATCTGATTCAGTGCCTAGGTTTACCTCACACAGTTCATCCATGGCAGAAGTGATGCTATCTTCAAACTCTTGAGGGGCATCAAGTACTCTATCCTTGTCATCATCCGAGTCTTCTTTATCGGTGAGAGAAACAACCGGATATGGGTGGGAAACCGCTCGAATGTTAGCATGGCTAGGTGAGCTTTACTTGACATAACCTAAACCTTGCTTAGTCTGAGGCGTATAAGTCCGCCAAACATGAGCCTGTCGTAGAGCTTGTTCGTCTGACCAGGTTGAGATAACTGCTCCTCGCTCTACACAGTCTTTCACAAAAGGGGAAAAATAGTGAGGAGCAGTTGTGACCTTGTTATCCATAGCGGTCTCCACTGAACCCTGACTCTCAGGACCCAGTGGGCCACCTACACTATGGGATAACGAGGCACACTCACTAGCTCGTGGTGGCACAAAGGTTTCGTATAGATGAGGTGTAGGGCGACCTCTAACTTGTAGTGCACCACCATCACTAGTGGAGGGGGTAACCAAAGATCTTTGGTGAGACTCCTCAACCCTTATTCCACGTACCTGACGGGAAAGGGGTTGTTAACTAATGGTCTGACGTCGGGGGTCTACTTCCTCATCTGAACCACTGTCAATAACTAAACCACCCTCGGGTATCAGGTACCTACGGAAGGTGGGTAGTGAACTATAATCAATGACATCCGGGGCTAGTGAAGGAGCTGAGCAATGAGGAGTGATAGTCATCTCATCGTCAGAGGAGTCGGACTCGACAGTCAAAGGAGAAGCGTAAAGATATGAGGGAGGAGGAATTTGAGTGTCGTAGTTTTGCGGCGGGCGAGTCGATCCTCTACCTCTACCTCTACCTCGCTCTCCCCTACCTCTACTAGGGGTAACATCGTGCCCAACTGCAAATTGGAAAGGAGATCTAACAGGATCTGCAGTGGCGGTATCTGCCTCAATACTAACCTATGATGGACCTCGCGTAGGTAGCTGTACAGGACCCTGTACAGTACTGGCAGGTACCACTAGTGACTGGGCAGAAGAAGGTTTACTCTTCTTACGAGGTATGTAATGCTCAACATCATCGTAAATAGAGATCTCGTGCACGAAAAAGGGTTGGGTATCCCCGGGAATGGAGTACTCAACTTCATTCCTCATATAGTTCATACATTGGTGCAGGGTAGAGGGCACCATTCCATAGTCATGAATCCAGGGCCTTCCTAAGAGAGCCCTGTATGAAGTATCAGCCTCGATCACATGAAACTTTGCCTCCGTAAGGAAATTTCCAAACTTCAGGGGCAGGGTGATAGACCCTTGGGCACGCTGTCCTTGGTCATTGAAGCCTTTCAACATAATCTTATCAGAGGTTAACTTTAAATGACCCAGGGAGAGGCTCTTCAGAGTTTCATAACTTAGGATGTTTACTGAAGCTTCTTGGTCAATGAGGACCCTGTTCAACTCATAACCATTGACTTCAGCAGTGACATACAAAGGAAGATTGTGATTAGAGGTACCCAAGAGGAGATCGCGATCTGAAAAGGTAATGCATGACATCTCTCTCAAAAGGCATGCATCTCCAACAGATTCGAAAGCAAGGAAGGCTTGATAGGACTCTGAGTCGAGTAGTGCTTTTACCAGGGTCTCTCTCAAGTCGGGAGACATCATTAAAGCGTCATAGACACTAAGAAGGGCAGGAATTTTCCTTAAATGGGCCAACACATTGTAATCGACCTCCAGCTGAGGGCCTTTCCTTTTCTCCTTAGACTGCTCTTGGGAGGGAGGGATAGGATCGTCCTGCTGGGTAACAATATTCTTATCTTTTTCTTTTGTATTCTTAGCCATTCTAGGTGGAAGAACCTTCCCTGAACGCAAGTGAACTTCCTGTATCGAGTCATCTTCGACAGGAGATTCACTTGGTTCAGCGGTGATGGCTTGTGTTGGCTCCAAGAAAAGCGACTGGAGTGGGTTCTCGGATTCATCTTCTGAATCCATGTAACAACCACCCTCCGGAATCATAAAGACTGGTTCCTCATCACACTCTGACTCTTCATCACATACAAAATCATCACAGAAACATGTAAAATACTGAAAGAGCGAGTGCTAGAAGAAATAAAAGCAGGAACAGAACACTAGAAGTAGCCAGAATCACCTTCTTCTATATTTCATCATCAATTGAAGGGAGAACGAAATCCTTCAGCGCAAGTGCTGGAAGGCATCCCGTCTTCCCCTCAGAAGTTACAACAAACTTTTCCTTTTCATACACCTTTTTATTACATAAAACAGGAAAAGAAATGTGCTCAGTAGGCACTACAACAGAAATAGGAGAAGCAAAAGGTGCTGGCAAAGAAACTGGGCTGGCAACTGTCGACTTGGCCTAGGTAGGCCTCCTCTCAACTGCCTCTGAACTTTAAACTGTCTGCCGGATCATTTGCTTCATCTTCTGAGAGAGTGCTAGCTGCCACTCTCCCTCAGAACCTCTGGGTGATCTACTACGACTGCTCTGGCTACCACTCTGGTTGTCACTACAACTACTAGAGCCTGAGATCAACTGAACTGTCTGAGGTGTCTTGCCCTTGGGCTGAACCAGGTCACTGTCCTGTAGGTGGATCTGCCCACTAGCCATGAGCTTCTCAACTCTGTCCTTGAACACATAGCAGTCTTTTATAGCATGCCCGATATGTCTGTGAAATAGACAATAGAGTGGGTGTTCTGTCTGCCCCTCCTCCTCCACTCTATTATTGTTCGGGAATGTTAAGATGTTTCTCTTAGTAAGGAACTTGAAGATCTTCATCACACTTTCCCTTTTAAAGGGATATTCCTTACTAAGCTTCTCCCGTAGGTATTGCTGACTCTCTGGGGTCCAACGGGAGGGTCTAGGCTACACTGCTGACTGGCCCGGTGTGTGAGATTGCTGAGGTGGTGCTGAACTTACTATGGGCTTCTTGCCCTTATCTGATGGTCCATAAGTACTGTGTACCTCCCCTCTCCTAGGTGGAGGTACCCCTGAAGACTCCTACCACTGAGGTCTACGTGAAGGTTGACTCTCAACCTTAGGAGGGACTGCATCGGGTATGCTGTCCTGCAAACTGATCACCTTTGTCAACAACTTTTGAAAGGTTCTGATGTTGAAACCCTTCAGATAAGGTGCTATCGGACCATCTATATTTTTCAACAAAATTTCCACTACGTGCTGCTCCTGTAACTGGGGCTCACACTGTAGACTGAGGTTCCTCCATCTGACTATATAATCTGGGAGAGGCTCTCGGGGTAGCTGTCTAGTCACAACTAGCTCTCCAACTGTGACTCAGTGCTCTACACTGACAAACCTCTGCATAAATAACTACTCCAACTCTGCAAAGGTGTGTACTAAATCGTTGGGGAGATCGGCGTACCAGGCAAAGGCCACCCCAACTAAACTACTAACAAAAAGTTTCAACATCAGTGCATTGTTCCCTCCTATGTTGCAACAGATGGCTCGATACTGGGCCACGTGCTGCCTTGGGTTCCCAAACCCATCAAAGACTCTGAACCTAGGAGGTACAAAACCAGGGGGGTAGGGCTCTTGCTCGTACTCTACTGGGTAAGGACGCCCCCTGCTAACTACCTCTCCAGTCTTCCTGGAGGAAATGGCCTACTCGACCTTCTGGGCAATCAGATCCTGAATCTATCCGGCTGACAACTGAACTGACTGACTCTGGACTGGGGTAGTAAAAGCAACTACTGTAGGTGCCACTGGAACTGCTCTCTGGGCCCTGTCTACTCCTACAGGACCTGGTGCTAGTATGGGTGGTGCTGCTGGCTCGTCCCTGGGTGTAGTAGGAGTGCCTACGCCCGTCATCTGGGGCATCGCCCCCAAAGCTGTCAACTGAGCTGTCATCGCTACCATGGCCCTAGCCATCTCTGCCATCTGAGTCTGTAACTGTAGCATTGTGGCATCCGTCTCAACCGATCGGGGAGATCCTGCTACCTCAGCTTCTCCCTGCTCATCATCATCATCTGCCTCTATCTACTCGTCTGAGTGGCCACGTCTAGTAACCACGCATACTCTATGCACCGGTATATCTCCATCTTACTCCTCCTTGAGTAAGTCATCCTCAAGTGCATCATCCTCATAGAGGGTCTGATGGAAATCCTTCGCTTATGGACTCAAAGGGGAGGAGGTCTCTCAGGGGCTAAGGGCTGGCTCTGCCTGAACCGGTGAACCACTATGAGAAACTACAACATCATCATCTGTCGCTGCATCACAGACCATCGGAACTGCCTCTGATCCGGAAGGAACAACTGCCTCTAACTGTTCAACTGCCTGAACTGGTTGTACTGTAACAACAGGGGACTCTACCTGTCATCGTCTCCACAACCATCTACTGCGACGGGACCCAGTAGGGGCAACTGACTGCTGTGGGGCTACTACAACTGAAGGGAGCTGGGGTATGGGAGGCTCCAACTGTTGCCTCTGTCCATGACGATGTGGGCGTCATCCAATAACTGGAGTAACTGTCTGTGGTCTCGCTAATGGAACTAAACTAACATACTGCCTCGGTGGATGTCCTCTCTGCCACCTGTACCTCTGCCTAGCAGTCTGTCTCTGTAACTGAACAGACGCCTGAGAAATCTGGTGAAGTAACCTCTCCCGACTGACAGGGCCTCGACCCCGCGCTAAGCAAATAATGCTCTGAATCCTCTGAGAGAGGGTCCGAGCAGCATCATCCCTGGGGACCCTAGCGCGTGGTAAAGTAGTAGTGACAGGAGTGGTCGCTGTAATGCGAGCAACGTCCTCCTCATCACCACAGTGTGTCAGTGGGGAGAAGCGTCCTCCCTGAACCGCTGCTATCTCAGGGGCAACTGTAACGTCCGGGGTAGGGGAAACTGCAACTGGTCGTGGTGCCCGCTGCTTGGGGACCACTCTCCTCTGAACTGGCTCTTGATGAGCCAACGAATTTTCCATCCCCCATCTATCTGCCTCAGATGCAGCCAACCGAAGTCTACGGTTTCTATTCCTCTGGGCCCTTCTCCCAAGGCTGGAGGCGGAAGACGAAGCAACATCTAAACCCACTACCTGAGTGGCAGGGGGAATAGGAAGTACGGGAAGTGTCGGGTCTACTCGAGGGTCTCCGGGTGAGACACTCGAGCGAAAGCTTAAACCCGACGGGAGGAAGGTGAAGGAGCCTCGGTCTGGGCACCCCTCTTCCTGGAGGAAGAAGGAGGGGGAACCCGAACATGAGCTGCCTCTGCCAGAGTAACAATAGGGGTAACTACTACCCGCCGGCGCTGAGGGGTCGGGGCAGTCTGAACAACAGGTGCGGTAGGCACTGGTCGCCTAACCGCTAGACGAGTGGGCTGAACAGGGAGTGGTCTAGGCACTAGCTGCCTAACCACAGGGTGTGCCAGCTGCACATGAACAGGAGTAGGACGAGCAGGTGCCCGGGCTGTCCGCCGAGCAACTGGACGTCCAAAAGGTCGCATGGCTGCGCGAGCTCTCCTCTGGGGAGGAGAGTAGGCAGCAGCCTCAGCAGGGGTCGGCCTGCCAAGAGTGACGAAGGCTGAGTCAGTGAAGGAACCAAAAGTGATTCCTCCAGTGGGAGGGCTGGCTAGCAGGGACTCATGAAGTGTCACCCGCGTGTCAGAACCAAAACTAAAAGTAACGGAAGGCACGAAGGAAGCCATGGCACTGTCTGCCAAGAAGATGAAAAGAAATTTAAAATGATTAGTAAGAAATAACGAGAAGATGAATGATAGATAAGGGACAGAATGACCTAGAAGGTCCGAAGGACGGAAGCTTAGCCAGGGGGAAACCCTAACTAAGAAGAACAGAAAGAAAGAAACCTAGCTAGGGGGGGAACCCTAACTAAGAAAAAAGAAGGACGACCCTAACTAAGGAAAGACCCTAACTAAGAGTGGGACGGACCTAATCTAAGGAGTACCAATCCCGGAGTACACACTAGAAAGAATAATATATAATCCAAAGATGGAGAGAGAAACCTATCCCACCGTGGTCGCTAGAAACCTGTGGACCTCCGAAAGGACAACAAACACCGTCGCCCCATGAGGGGAGACAATATCTGACCAATGGAAGGGCAGATTCGATCATACATATGATTAACCATTGAGGATAGCGGCTCTCACCAGCACACCCTGATGGGTAATAATATTTATGATCTGATCGTCACAACGGGTTTCCCCCACCTGATACATTAGCTCGAATGGGGTTTATTTGAGAGTGGGATGCAGTTTCCCACGGGCGTAAGCCCCCGTGGTTAATTACATCTCAAGCCGGGGCTTGAGAATACTCTCGATTAAGGATTCTACATTATTCTTTCTAAATTGGGATTGGTACATAGGGCGAAGACTAGGAAATCCTACTCGAAGGGAAAGAAAGGTTCAACTAGGCTTAGTCAACATACATGGCTCAGATCAACATCCGGAGGGATTAAGGTAGTGGGAACGAACTGGAGAAACTAAAAGTCATGCACTTAGAGCATGCAGGAGAGAAAGATGGAGGTGGCGTCATCCATGTGACACAGATATGTAGGGTTTATGGTCTCTAGAAGACAGAAGACCTACCTACTGATGAGGCGTACTATGAAACAATAGTAGCCTTGAATCCTAAATCTAATGGGTTTAGTGTTCTACGCAGCACTAACACCCGTGTCCTAGCTAATGCAATGCAAAATCTGGACTTACCCCGGCCTGGAAGGGGGAGCCAGCTAACCACCTAGTCGCTTCAAAACCATGCTGTCCAGTCATTTATGAAAGATGGGTAGGTAGGTTATAGTTCTTGGAGGTAGGGCCGACGTCTAGAGGATTTCCTAATTGGCCCCAGACTGATGTTGGGTGAATGCTTCTAGAGCTAATGCAATTAAAATTTTGATTTAATTAGTTTCTAATGTAATGCATGCTAGTTAAAGTATCCAAATCAGGTATGCACAGAACTTTAAAAAGGCTTATAAAAAAAATTTTTAGAATTAGACTGGGCTTCCCCAGGTCCGGCACCTCATCCTTATAGGTCAGATTATCCGGACTCTACCCGCAGGCGGGGAAGTGTCTTATAGAAGGAAAGAGAGAAATGCAACGATATGCATGCGACCCCGAATGATTCTAGAATTCCCTAGGTCGTTAAGTTTCTAAATTGCTTAAACCTTAAAATTTTAAATATTAGTTGCGAGTAGAAAAAGTTTTAGTCCTTAAAGAGCCTAACAAAATCCATGTTAAAACAAAAGCGGCATGCAGATCACCAATAAACTATGAAAAGCAAACAATCCTAGAGGCACACAATCATAAATAAAACACATCAAAATTATCCAAACAAATTAATAAATATCCATAGGCCAACTGCTCTTAATTACAACCCAGGGTCTGCAGAAAATTAAAGTGGCCGGGCACCACTGCCAGCAACCCAGATTTCTAATCCTAAGACTAACGTAAGTTATTTTGAGTGGGATACTGTAGATCTTCATCTTCTTGATCTTCTCTTTCTCGGACTCCTTGGATCTCAGCTCCATTGGATTTTTCAGGTAGTAGAACGATCCAAATTTGGATTTCCAAATAGAAAAGGACCATCCTCATATTTAGTGTCCTTTCCTCTTCGGAATCCAACCTTTGGATCCTAGTATCCCCACTCAAAATGAACTTTCACAACTCTATATCGATTACAAATAATTACATTAAATGAAAGCAGTAAATATAGACTCTCCTGCAAGGTTATCCTAATGAAAATCATCCCAAGCAGTTTATATAGAAATGAAAGTACTCATCACAGCCACACTTGGCCATGCTTTTAATTATTTTGAGGGCTAAGTAAGCTCGAGAGCACCTGTAGCAATTTATAATGATTTATTATTTTAGCCCTCATTTATTTAGGGGGGCTGAGCAATTTCTGAAGCACCTGCATAAAACAACATTAATTTTTAAATCATGATTATTGCCCCCCTTATATTTAGCGCTACAATCATTAATATCAAAATCGATCCTAACCTATGGGTAGTCTATCGTGCAATCACATCAAATCCCAGAGTACAGTAAACGTAAGCAAACACATTAATAGTTCATTTATAACATGCAATGAAATCCGAAAAAGCTCAGCACACAGTAGGAAAGTAAACACCGGCCTAGCCTAAGTCTAGAAGTAGTGCCCTAGCAAATAATTCTATAGTGTGTGTAAAAACCTGTGTGGCTGAGGTAGATCCTAAGCTACGTAGTTGGTTATAATTGCCTACTATCCAGGTTGGTTGTAGGTCTAAAGAGGAAGTTTTATTTAAAGTATAAATATTAGTGAATTAAGATCCATTTTAGTTAATTTAATGTGTAGGTCCATTTTAATTCTTAGGGTAATAATATTTAAAGTTTTAAATTGCATTAGTGAGTTTTAGGGGGTTCGGGGTCCACCTATACACTGAGCAAAGAGGATCCAAAATTGACTTTTTGATTGAAGGGGATTTATGAACAGCTAACATTTTTATAAAATACTAGGCTTTAACCCGATCAGTTAGACAGTTAGCATGCCCAATTTGGATTCTTCTGTCCAAAGTTATGAACTTCCGAAGTTTTGGTCTAGTTTTGAACTAAGTTTGACCGGATTGTTGACTTTTTGATTTAAGTTGGTTTCTGGACACCTAATATTTTTAATAAATAATAGACCCTGATGTGAGTTGAATGCCTTTAAGTTTGTTGGATTTGGAGTTTCCTATGCAAAGTTATGAATTTTAGAAGTTTCGGGCCCTAGACTATAAGCTACGGTTGACCGGAAAGTTGACTTTTTGATTTAAGTTGGTTTCTGGACACCTAATATTTTTAATAAATATTAGACTTTAATTAGAGCTGAATGCCTTTTAGTTTGCCCATTTTGGAGTTTCCTGTAATTAGTTATAATTTTTAGAAGTTGGGACAATTAAATAAATTATCGAAATTGCCTAATTAGGGGTACTTTGGGGGTTTTGGCCCAAATCAGCTCCAAACTGATTGGAATCCCCCCAAAGATCATAAATGACCTAAGAAGGTGTTCCCAAGTGTTTGGGAAAATTTTGGGATTTTTAATAATTTTTAATGATTTAATTAAGGTGAAAAGGTGATTTTTGATTAAAATTGAATTAAAGTCCAGATTAATGTCCAATCAAGGGGACCTTTTTATCTATGGTTGGGGGCAGAATTTTGGAGAGTTTGAGGTATTATGGGTATTTTTTTGATTTAAAATGGATTTATTAAATTTTTCTGAAGTTTCCAAGGCTTAATTAACGGGTAAATTAGGGTTTGCTAATTAAGTGTTTTAAAGAATCCAAAAAATTCCTAGACAATTCTAAGGGATTCCAGATGTCACTAAATATTAGTGTTTAAATTTTCACAGTAATTCGGGATCTATCCTAGTTCCTAGAAATATTCTAAGTTCGCCAGACGATCCTTAATTGTTGTCCTTAAGGTGTCACTACGTTATATAGGAATGAAATGAAGTAACTAACCCTTCGGCACAACATAGAGGGTAAATGTAGCAAATATAAACACACCAAACCATGTCCTTAGATCTAGGAGAGCCTAGGCTAAGTGCTTGTGCAACCTACACATGCAAGGACTACGAAAACACTAAGTAAAGAAACCTAATGAAGTGATTAGTGAATGATTGGGACACGATCATTTACTAATCTTTCTCCCACATGAATTCTGTTCATATATAAGTCCTGGGTTTAAAATTTCATAAGGGGTGGACCTCCCACAATTAAAGGATTTAAATAATATGTAATTTAAAAATCATTTTTTTTAAAATACATAAATATTATAAATAATAATAATATAAATTTAAAAATAAGATAATTGAAAGTACTTCAATTCATAAGCATGGGAGGCCTACCAGCCACCAAGGGGGTTTTAAGATAATTTTTATTTTAAAATAATTAATTATATTAATTAAAAAATATTTAAATAAGTAAATAACATAGTAATACATAAAACATTCAGGAATGACAGAATCGCATATAACAAATATTTTTAAATTAAAATTCATATTTTTCTGAAAAGAACGAGGTATTGTGCGTCAAAATCCAATTTAAAATGAGAAAGTTATGAATTTTTGAAATTAAATAGGTTTAAAAGTAATTTTAAAATAATTTAAAATAATTAATATTTGAAAATAATTAATAAATTTAAAATAAATCAGATATAATAATATCTGGATCTTAAAATAAATAATAATATTCAAAATATTATAATAATATATAAATATTAACATTATGAGGATACTAATATTAATATAATAATAATATTATTAAAGATAATAATAATATTATTAACTAAAAATACAAATATTTTAATAATATTAAGAATAATCAAATGCTAATATTATAGTAATATAATCATTAACATAATAATAATATTATAAAAAAATAATAATAATATTATTATTAATTATAATATTATATTATAATAATATTAATAATAATAATAGTCAATATTATAATAACATAATAATAATATTATCAAGATAATTATATTATTATTAATTATAATATTAATATTATTATATGCTATTTATAATAATATAATAATATTATAACAATATAATAATATTATTATCAAAGTAATAACAATATTACACATTATAATATAAATATTATTATAATACTAATAATAATAATAATAATAATAATAATAGATTAAAAAAGGTTTTAAATAATAATAATAATAATAATAATCAACTTTAAAAATAGTTTTAGATAATAATAATAATAATAATAATATAATAATAATAATAATAAATATGATAATAATAATATAAAAAAAAAGTAACAATAATAATAACAATAACAAAAATAACTAATATTACTGTTTTAATATTATTTTAAAATATATTCAATATTTTTAATCAAAATTAATTTTAAAATAAAGGGAATTAAAATACGAGCGATTTGACATATTATACGTATTTTTTGGATTAAATTTGAATTTTATATGATTTTTTAAAGAAATCAGATTTAAAAACTGATTAAAATCCTAATTAAACACTAATCCGGCGGCGGGAGGACGCGTGGCGAACACGGATTGGTCCCGCAGTTTCGGGCAATCATTGGCAATGATTGCGCCGCCGCGCAATCATTGCCAATGATTGCGGCGACGCGGACCGCGGCACTTGACCACGTCAGCTCAGATCAGGGCCGTTGATCCCGCGCGGTTTTGAATCAATGGTCCTGATCTCTCCGGACGACGAGCGGGACCGCGGGATCGAATTTGCGGTCAGAGAGAGGGCGCGGAACAACCAAATCAGGACCGTTGATCAGGAAATCAACGGTCCAAAGCTCCGGTAGGCATGCAGGCGGCGAACCGAAACCCTAGAATGGATTTTTGCCCCGTTCTCTCGATCGGGTGGATGGATTTGAACGAAATTTTAAACCTAGAATCTAGACATGAACAGAAATCATGTGGACTAACTGGTTTGGCTTGAAATAGTCTATGCAAAACACTATTTAACTCGATGTGTTGTGACTTAGATTAAAGGTTTTAAGGGATTTTCACCGTGGGATCTCCAAAGTTTTGATACGGTTGAGCTTGTAGGCTGTCCTCGTATGTTCTTCTTGAAGAATCCGCGGTCAGATGAGCCCTAGATTGGTTGCAACAAAGCCTTAGATGTTTAGAGCCTAGGGTCGCCGGGAGTTCGCCGCCGGCAGCTTTGACCGTCGGTCTTTGACCTGGAAAAGGTGGAGGGAGTTTGTGGGATCTCAGGCGTGAGAGATCTCGGGTTGGGAAGGTCTCGGAAGAGAACAAGAGCAAAAGATCCCTAAACCAACCCTAATTTTACCTATTTAAAGCTCTAGAGTCAAGATTAACGGCTAGGATCCTATCTAGGGTTTGATTAGGAGGTTATTAGGTCTCTAAGGCCGTGGTTTGAGTGGAGACTCAATATGGAAGGTGTTTAATGTATTTAATGGGTTCAAATTGACCCAAATAGGTCAATTTGACCCATTCAAGACTTGGGTTGACTAGGTCAACCCTTGACTTGGTCAACCTAGTCGAATGGACCCAAGGGATGCTAAGGTGGGCCCTAGGAGGGGTTTGGAATGAATTTGAACTTGAATGGACCTATTAAAGCCTATCGTGTCAACCTAGGTTGACCTGGTCAACCAGGTTGACTCAAGACCAGGGCTTGGGCCCAATGGATTAGGTTTGACCCATTGAACTCAAGGGAGGAGAGAATTGGGCTTTGGGAGCCCTAAATTTGATTTGAAATGGAAAACATGTGATCTAGGTCAATTTAGGTCGACCTAGGTTGACCTGGTCAACAAGTTTGACCTGGGGCCTGGGTCTGGGCTCAACAGACTTGTCTTGACTCCCTGAACCCATTGGGATGGGTTCTGGGGTCTAGTCTGGTCAAATTTGACCAGGTCAACTCCTTGACCTAGGGTATGGACCAAAATCAGGGTCAACAATGCCCATCCCAGAGAAACAAATATGGGAGATCATATGATGCGGTAGGCATATGCCCATCACAGAGGATCAAAACTAGGAGATCATATGATAGGGTATGAATATACCAATCACAGAGGATCAAAATTAGGAGATCATATGATCGGGTAGGAATATGCCCATCATAGAGGAATAAAATTGGAGATAGTAGGATAGGGTTGGAATATGCCCATCATATAGGATCAAAACAAGGAGATCATATAATGGTGTAAGAATATGCCATCATAGAGGATCAAAACAAGGAAATTATATGATGCGGTAGGACTATGCCTATCATAAAGAATAAAAAATGGGAGATCGTATGATGAGGTAGAAATATGCCCATCACAATTGATGAAAACTAGGAGATCATATGATGGGGTAGGAATATTCCCATTATAGAGGATCAAAATTGAGAGATCATGTGATAGGATAGGAATATGCCCAACACAGGGGATCACAATTAGGACATCATAAGATGGGGTAGGAATATGCCCTTCATTGAGTATCGAAATATATAAATCATATGATGGGGTTGGAATATAACCATTATAGAGGATCAAAATTTGAAGATGATATGAAGGGGTAGGAAAATACCCATCCCTGAGGATCAAAACTAGGACATTGTAAGTTGTGGTAAGAATATACCCATCAGAGAGGATCAAAACTAGGAAATCATATGATGGGGTTGGAATATGTCGATCACAAAGGAAAAAAGATGGGAGAAAGTATAACGGGGTAGGAACATGCCCACTATAGAGGATTAAAATTAGGAGATCATATGATAGGTAGGAATATGCCCCTCATATGGCTGAAAACTAGGAGATCATATGATAGGGTAAGAATATGTCCATCATAGAGGATCAAAACTGTAGATCATATGATGTGGTACGAATATGCCGATCATAGAGGATCAAAACTAGGATATCAAATGATGGGATAGGAATATGCCCATCACAGAGTATCAAAACTAAGATATAATGTGATGGGGTAGAAATATTCCTATCACAAACGATCGGGACAAGAAGATCATGTGATGGGGTAGGAATATGACCATTATAGAGGAATAAAATTGGGGGATCATATGATAGGGTAGGAATATACCCATCATAGACGAGCATTATTGGGATATCGTGTGATGGGTTAGGAATATGCCTATTATAGAGGATCAAAATTGAGAGATCATATGATGGGTTAGGAATATGCCCATCACAAGGGATCAAAACTTGGAGATTATATGATGTAGTACGAATATGCCAATTATAGAGGATCAAAATAGGGAGATTATGTGATGGGGTAGAAATATACCTCTTATAGAGGATCAAAACTGAGAGATCATATAATGGGTTAGGAATATGCCCATCACAAAGGATCAAAACTAAGAGATCATATGATGGGGTAGGAATATACCCATCCTAGAGGATCAAAATAGGGAGATTATGTGATGGGGTAGAAATATGCCTATTATAGAGGATGAAGACTGGAAGATCATATGATGGGGTAGGAATATGCCCATCACAGAGGATCAAAATTGAGAGATCATTTGATGGCATAGGAATATACCCGTCATAGAGGAGGAAAATTGGAAGATCGATGTTTGAATAAAAAGTACAGGTATAGTTTGAAAATTTAATTTTCTTTGAAAAGATTGAATTCTTGGGATTTTTAGAGTAAAATTTAAACACGACATTATGAATAATATATCACCTTCAGAGGTAAACAAATCATTTCCTAATGGGTTCAAATTATAAAACTTTAGATTTATTCTGATTGTCATAGTCAAACTCAAGAGGTGACAACATATAACCTTGGAGAATCAAAGTAATATTTTGTCAAATATTTGACTATATTAATCTAAGTAAAGGGATCATTAATTTCATCATTAAACTTATTATTGTAATTGATATATCTATTCGAGGAAAGAAAATATCAATTTCTGCCAATCATTTAAAAATGATGATAATGATCATCAGGTTTGATTTTACCAAAGATAATTATTTAAAGTTATAAAAACTTTAATTTTTAAAAATATGATATGGTTTTATAAATCTCTTATGAGTGCAAGCCCTCGTAGTTAATTACATCATAGGAAATTAAAGTTTCAAATGAATACTCTCAATTAAAATAGCGGTAAAAAATTTATTTAAGATTTTAAGGCTTGATGTCAAAGGAGGTAAGGGTTGGAATTTTCAAATGGGATTGGATCAAGATTAAACACTTATTTCTGTAATTAAAGAAAGAATGGTATGAGACACCTGAGATTCTAAAATAATTTAGAAGTGCCCCAATCTATCCTATATGTTGGGCTTTAATTTGATTAAAAGAGGTTTATGTTTGATTCGTCAATTTTTTAGAAGATAGGAATTAGATTCTCGGAGGTTGAGGTCTTATAGCCTGAGCCTGCCTCAGAACCTAAGTCAAAAATAGGTACTAAAAATTAGTGACTGGAACCTAGCTAATGCAATGCAAAATATGGACTTATTCTGGCTTACATTGGGGAGCTAGTTAAACCACCTAAGCTCTTTAAAACCATGTGTCCGATGACTTATGAAAGATTGGGTAAGGATGTTGATTAAGTTAAGTTTTTTAGAATAGAGATGACATCTAGAGCATACCCTAATTCACCCCTTAACATATGTTAGGTAAAGTGAAACTTGAAATAAATACAATTAAATATTTAGCCACTTTTTAAGTTTATATCTAATACAATGCATATTTGTTGACTCAATTAAATACTTAAATCAAGATGAAGCAGTTTTAAAAAGGCTTAAAAAAAATTTATCCTAGAGATTGCATAAATTCTCTTTGATAGAATTGTACCCTCATAGGTCAGGTGGTCTGCCAGAACCAGCAAGCGGGGAGGTGCCTATCAAATAGAAAGAGATGCAACAATTATGCATATGAGAACTCCTGGTGGTCCTGAGCATTTTTCTTAAAATGTTAGAGTAGCTACATTATCTTAAAATATTTTAATTTAATTAAGGTAGAAAAAATTTATTCGTACCCTCACGAGCCTTCGATCGTTCCAGGCTAAAAGAAAATCGACATGCAAGATTCCCAAAAAACTACAAAAAGTAAGAAATCCTAATATTGCAATCAATATTAAATAATTAATTAAATAATTAAATTAATTAAATAAATAAATGAAATGTCCATAGGCAAGTGCCTTTTAATATTATAACCCAGGGTTTATAGAATAAGTAAAGTGGCCGGGCACCACTGACTATAACCTAGATTCTACTCCTAGGATATAAGTGACTTTGAGAATGGGTCTTCTCATTCTTCACTTCCTCATCCTTTTATGAGCTCCTTCAATCCGTTGGGTCTGATTATCCAAATGAAAATAAACTCCCCCTTGAAAGGGGTATCTTCTTTTCACTTTGGATATTTAAAATTATCCTAACTTAGTCTTCCAAATGGAAGAGGACCCTCCCCTAAGGGATATTTTATCCTCTTTGGAATCTAAGTTGGATACTTTTGTATCCCCTCTCAAATGCCACTTTGAATTCTACTCAATAAATTTGAATTAGATTTAATGAAAATTGAAAATCTAGACTCGAGCAACCTACAGGGTTATCCTAAGCAATTATTGTTAAATCATCCCAAGCAGCTGATATAATGAAATTTAAAATACTCAAACTAGCCACACTTGGCTATGCTCTTTTAATTTTTAAAGGGGGACTTAGAATTCTAGAACACCTATAGAAATTTGATTAATTTAAATTTAATTTTTCCCCCTTTAATTTTAATGCCCTATGTGAGCATAGCAACCTGCATAAGATTGTATCAGCCTTTAAATCACCCCCAACCTAAAGGAAAATCTAACACCCATCAATCACATCACAGAGTGGAGAAATTAAATAAATAATTATGTTAATATTAACAACTAGCATGTAGTGAAAGCTCAAAAATCCTGGCATATAATAAAAATTAAACTCTTGCCTAGCCTAGATCTAGAAGTGGTGCCATAACAAACCATCTAAGTGTATGTAGTAAGCTATGTGGTTCGAATATGTCATATATTAGGAAATTAGTTTAAGTTGTCTAGAGTTTAGGTTCATTGAAGTTTGGAGGGAAATTTTGATTACAGTTCAAATATTAATGTGTTAAGGTTTATTTTAAAATATATTTTTATTGTTGATTAATTAGAAGAATTTAAGTAATTAGAAATTAAAGGACCAACATATTTCAATAATTTGATTAGTTTTTGATTTTAAAAGTTTTTATTTTAATTTTCCATCTACCAGTTCATAGCGTTGTGCCACCAAGCTCGAGGAATAAAACCTCCTTAGGACATGTAGCCCTACAACACGGAGTAGTCCATCCTAAGAACTTGGTTGATATAATTAAATTAATGATTTTTAGTTTGACTGGATGATTATTAATAAATTAATTTTAAGTTTTAACACTCCATTGAATCTATTTGTGGTGTTGTGCCACCAGGCTCGAGGAACAAAGCCTCTTTATGACACGACCCCATAGCCCAGAGTAGTCCATCCTAAAAACTTCATCTTTTGAGTGGTTATTATGTATTAAGGGGTTTGTTAAGTAATTTTAACATCGACTTAATATTTTTTAGAATTTAAAATTTATTATCAAATTTTAGCATTTTTTGGATTATTTTTCATGTATTAATGAAGGGGTCAAAATTAAACTTTTATATTCAAAGAGATTTCTGGAGTTTTGATATTTTCTTTAAATATTAAACATTTCAGTGAGTAATTAGACTTTGGGTTTGTTAGATTTGGAGTTTTTTATGGAAAGTTATGAATTTTTAAGTTTCAATTGAAATTTGAATTGAAGTTGACCAAAAAGTTGACTTTTTGATTTTAAGTTTTTGTATTTATTTGAATTATTTAATTTATTTAATTAAGGGCCTTTTAATGATTTTGCTCCAAATGAACTCCCAACTCCTTGAAATTAACTCCAAAGGACAGGAATGACCTAAGGGAAGATTCCCAAGTTTTTGGACATTTTACGGAATTTTTTTATTTTTAATTAATAAATTAATTAAATATTAATTTTTACTTAAAATTAAATTATCCTCAAAATGGAAGTCAAATTAAAGTGATATTAATTTTTTTTATTAATGATTGAATTTTGGTAAATTTGATATATTAACTGAAATTTTTAGATTTAATTTGAATTAATTATGATTTTTCAAAATTTGGTTAATTAATGGATTTTTTAAATTACTTAATTATAGAGGTTTTGAGTGTTTTGATCCAAACTTATTCTAAACTGCATTGAATCACTGTCAAAGGTGAGAGATGACCTATAGGAATGTTTTCAGGAGTTTAGAGTTTTTTTGGGATTTTTAATAATTTCTAATTATTTTATTTATTTAGTTATTAATTTTCACTAAAACTTAAATTAAAGTTAAACTAAAAGTCCAGTGATAGGGCTTTTATTTTTTCTTGACAGAGGATCAAATTATGGTCAATTTAAGATATTATTAGTAATTTTTGAATTTAATTCTGATTTATTATATTATTTGGAATTTTTTGGGTCCTAAAAAGGGCTGAATTTTAACTTTCTTAATTTTTTTATCAAATGTCCTCCAAGAAATTTGGACCTAAGGTATAAAATGTCACTAAGTTAAATGTATTAAATTTTTCATCTATATTGAATGTGTGTAAATTTTCCTATAATTTTTTTAATTTAAATAGACCTTTTCCTTAATTATTTTCCCTAGGTGTCTCTAGTGTTCAAATATGTTTAAAATTTTGGTCACCTAACCCTGGGACATATGCAAGTATACAAAAGTAATCAGATAACCTAATTTTATCAATTTGAAGAGTTATGAATTTTTAAAGTTTTGGGTCTTACTTTAAAAATTCACGTCACATGAAACCATTGGAAATCTGGTCCAAAGAAATTTATAGGGAATGCCTAAGATGTCCAAAAATCTTTCACCAAAATTTGGGTCCAATTTGACCACTAGATTGTGAGAAAATTGAGAAATTTTAATTATAAATAAACCCAAATAACTCACTATACAATGATAAAAAACTTTAATTTTAATTTTAATAAATAGTAGGTCTCAGGACCTTTCCAACGTGCTTCAGAACTCCCAATTTGGTGAAAATTTTGATTTTCTATGAATTTATGAGTTCTCACTGCATAAATTGATTTTTTAAATCAATTTAATTAAAAAAATTCACGGCGTACACATTCTTGACTGGGGTGACGAGGCTGCTTCTGTGCCATCTGATCACGCAGAAGGAATGATCGTATGGCTCTGGTTCATCCATAGCTATTTAGTTCAAAATGAACTAAAACTTTAAAAAGTCATAAGCTTCAAAATACTTATCCAAATTGGATGAAATTTGAAAAATAGGTTTATGGCAACATAATCTTCCAACACCTAAAGTTTGGAGGCTTCATATGTTGTAGATTTTCTACAGTTTCAAATTAAAATTTGAGAGAAAAGTTGTGATAACTTATAATATAGTGGGTGGATTTTAATGTTCTTAGGGTTGTTGGAAAGATAATTGAATTCTCTATAACTTTGCTAAGACCTCAAGAATGTTTAATGGCAGGAATTAAATATGCTATTGAATTTCTCTTTTCTCTCTCTCTATTAAAATTAGGCTCTCAAGCTTTGTAATAACCATTTCAATGGCTGGGGGGCCTTATTTATAGATGAAAGTGTTAAGGGGAGGCTTGTAGAGGATAAATACAGCTGGAATTGATCATTTTTGATGGTTGGAGAAGATTCCAAGGATTTGAGATTTGTAAAGCTTGGTTAGCATAACCTATGATTTCCAGCCTTGATTAATGTTTGAGATGAGCTTTAGGTTGCTTCCATATAATCCCTATAACCACCTAAATGCATATTAAAATAGATTATTAAGGGATTTGACTTTGCCAAGATGGCAGCCACCTAAGCCTTCTCACAGAGCATCAAAACTAGGAGATCATATGATGGGTAGGAATATGCCCCTCATAGAAGATCAAAACTAGGAGATCGTATGATGGGGTAAGAATATGCCCATCACAAAGGATCAAAACTAGGAGATCATATGATGGGGTTGGAATATGCCTATCACAGAGGATCAAAATTGGGAGATTATGTAATGAGGTAGAAATATAGCCATCACAAAGGATCAATACTGGAAGATTATGTGATGTGGTAGGAATATTCTCATCACAGAGGATCAAAATTGAGATATCATATGATGGGGTAAGAATGTACCCATCATAGAGGAACATTACTGGGAGATCGAGTGATGGGGTAGGAATATGCCCATTATAGAGGATCAAAACTAGGAGATCATATGATGTGTTAGGAATATGCCCATCATAGAGGATCGAAACTACGAGATCGTATGATGGGGTAAGAATATACCCATCACAGAGGATCAAAATAGGGAGATCATGTGATGGGGTACAAATATGCATATTATAGAGGATCAAGACTTGAAGATTATATGACGGGGTAGGAATATGCCTATCACGAAAGATTAAAATAGGAAGATCATTTGATGGGGTAGGAATATGCCCATCACAGAGGATAAAAACTTAGAGATCATATGATGAGGTAGGAATATGCTCATCAAAGAGAATCAAAATTAGAAAATTGTATGATGGGGTAGGAATATGCCAATCACAAAGGATCCAAACTAGCAGATCATATGATGGGGTAGGAATATGCCCATCATAGAGGATCAAAATTGAGCGATCATATGATGGGATAGGAAAATATCCATCACAAAGGAACAAAACTGGGAGATTATTTGATGGGGTGGGAATATTCCCATCGTAAAGGATCAAAACTAGGAGAGTATATGATGTGGTAGGAATATGCCCATCACATAGGATCGAATATGGGAAATCATAAGATGGGGTAGGAATATGACCATTACTGGGAGATTGTTTGATGGGGTAGGAATATACCCATCATAAAAGATTAAAATAGAGAGTTCATATGATGGGGTTGGAATTTGCTAATTATAGAGGATCAAAACTAGGAGCTCGTATGATGGGGTAGGAATATGCCTATCATAGTATCAAAACTAGGAGATTTATGATGCGATAAGAATGTGCCCATCAGAGAGGATCAAGACTAGGAGATTATATGATGGGGTAGGATTATGTCCATCAAAGAAGATACAAATTGGGAGATCATTTGATGGGATAGAAATATGTCCATCCTAAGGATCAAGACTGAAAGATCATAAAATGAGGTAGGAATATGCCCATCATTGAGGATCAAAACTAAGAGATCGTATGATGGGGTAGGAATATACTTATCATAAAGGATTAAAAATGGAAGATCGTATTAAGGGGTACGAATATGCCCATAAAGATCATATGATGGGTTTGGAATATGCCATCATAGAGGATCAAAACTAAGTGATCGTATGTTGGGGTAGGAAAATGCCCATCACAGAGTATCGAAACTAGGAGATCATATGATGGGGTAGGAATATGCCCATCACAGAGGATCGAGACTAAGAGATCATATGATGAGGTAGGAATATGCCCATCACAGAGGATCAAATTGGGAGATCATGTGACGTAGTAAAAATATGCCTATCAAAGAGGATCAAGAGTAGAAGATCATATGATGGGGTTGGAATATGCCCATCATAGATGATAAAAACTGGGAGATCGTGTGATGGGGTAAAAATATACCCATCGTAGAGCATCAAGACTGGAAGATTATATGATGGGGTAAGAATATTCCCATCAGAGAGGATCAAAACTGGGAGATCGTATGATGGAGCAAAAATATACCCATCATAGAGGATCAAGGCTAGAAGAACATATGATGGGGTAGGAATATGCCCACTATAGATGATCAAAATTTAGAGATCATAAAATGGGGAAGGAATATGACCTTCACTGAGGATCAAAACTAGCTAATAATATGATGGGGTAGGAATATGCCCTTCATAAAGGATCAAAACTGGAAGATTATATGAAGGGGCAGGAATATGTCTATCATAATGGAACAAAAATAGGAGATCGTCTAATGGGGACATAATATGCCCACCACAAAGGATCAAAATTAGGAGATCATATAATGGGTAAAAATATGTCCCTCATAGAGGATGAAAACTAGGAGATCATTTGATGGGGTAGGAATATGAACATTACAGAGGATCAAATCTGGGAGATCATATGATGGAATAGGAATATGCCCATCATAAAGGATCAAAACTAGGATATTATATGATGGGATAGGAATATACCTATCATAAAGGATCAAAATTTGGAGATCATCTAATGGGGTAGAAATGTACCCATCATAAAGGATCAAGACTAGAAGATCGTGTGATGGGGTAAGAATATGCTAATCATAGAGGATCAAAACTGGGAGATCATATGATGGGGTAGGAATATACCCATTGAAGTGGATCAAAACTAAGCGATCGTATGATGGGGTAGGAAAATACTCCTCCTAAAGGATTAAAACTGGGAGATTATTTGATGAGGTGGGAATATGCCCATCATAGAGAATCAAAATTGAGAGATTATATGATGGGGTAGGAATATGCCCATCATAGAGGATCAAATCTGGGAGATCATATGATGGGGTAGGAATATGCCATATATTGAGGATAAAAACTAGGAGATCATGTTATAGGGTTGGAATATACCTAACATAAAGGATCAAAACTGAGAGATCATATGATTGGATAGGAATATACCCATCACAGAGGATCAAAACTAGGAGTTCGTATGATGGGGTAGTTATATGCCCATGATAGAGTATGAAAATTGGGAGATCATTTGATAGGGTAGGAATATGTGAATCACAATGGATCGAGACTAGGTAATTATTTGATGGGGTAGAAATATACCCATCACAGAGGATCAAAATCAGTAGATCATGTGATGGGGTAGAAATATGCCCATCATAGAGGATTAAGATTGGAAGATCATATGATGGGGTAGGAATATGCCCATCACTTATAGACCTTTGAAAGGAACACCGCCGAGCATGCGAATAGAATGTAGAGGGTACAACCGCACTATCCCCAAGGATAAATTGATCGCAGGCTCTTACATTCTTCACGAGTGAGCCAATGGGAGGGTAGATTAGATCATATATACAATTAACCATTGAGGATAGTGGCTCTCACTTACGCACTCTGTTGGATAATAATATGCATGACCTGATTAAAATAATAGGTTTCCCCCACCCAATATATCAGCTCGAGTGGGGCATAATTGATAGTGGGATTCAGCTTCGCATTGGTGTAGGCCCCTATGGTTAATTACATCTCAAGCTGAAGCCTGAGAAAACTCTTGATTAAGGATCCTATATTATACTTTCAAATGGGATTGACACGTAGGGAGGAGACTAGGGAATTCCTACTTAAAGGGAAAAAAAAGATTCGACTTGGCTTAGTAAATACACATGTCTCACATCACATCTAGAGGGACCAAGGTAATGAAAATAAACTGGAGAAAAGAAATAAATAATACACTCAGAGCATGCAAGAGAGAAGGATGGAGGTGGCATCATCCGTGTGACATGGATAGGTAGGATTTATAGCCTCTGAAGGATAGAGAACTTACCCACCGATGAGGCACACTATAAGACACCGATAGTAGTATCCTTGAATCCTAAATCTAGAGTTGGTTTACTGTTCAACAATACTAACACCTGTATCCTAGCTAATGCATCTTTAACTTATATTCTGCTTGAAAAGGAATGCTAGCTAACCACTTAAGCACATAAAATTTATGCTATCTAGTGTTTATGAAAGATGGGTGGGTGGATGAGTTTTTTTTGGAAGTAACGCCGACGTCTAGACAGTTTGCTAAATGGCCTTCAACTTATGTTAAGGACTGAACTTATGATGCGCATATTCCCACGAAGGCCATGAAGTTTATTTGGGAAAATTTTGGAATATTTAATAATTTTTAATTATTTAATTTAGTTAAAAAGTAATTTTTAATCAAAATTAAATTAAGGTTTAGATTGAAGTCCAATTAAATAGGTTTTAATTTTGTTTGGTTAAGGATTGAATTCTAAAAAGTTTGATATATTATGGGTAATTTTCTGATTTAATTTGAATTTATTAGAATTTTTTGAAGTTGCTAGGTCCTAATTAAGGGGAAAATTAGGGTTTGTTAATTAAGGGGTTTAAAGGGCCATAAAAATTCCTATAAAATTCTAGAGGATTTAGTATGTCCTTAAGTTTAAGTTTTTCAAGTTTCAAGTTATTTTGAGGTATACCCTAACTCCTAGAATTTCTCCAAGTCTGCTAGACAGGTCCTTAATTATGATCCTTAAGGTGTCACTACGTCGAGCAGGTTTTAAATAAATGTTTGAAACTAACCCTTGCGATAACATAAGGGAAATGTAATACAAAAATAAGTAAACCAAGTCCTTAGATCTAGTAGAGCCTAAGCTAATTGTTTGTGTATCATATATATGCCAGAGGGACTACTGAACACTAAGTAAATTGGATTAATGATGTGATTAGTGAATCATTGGAGCTCAATCATTTACTAATCCTCCCCACATGAATGCTATTCATATACATAGCTTATGTTTAAAATTTCAAAGAGTGGACCTCCAAAATTTGAAGATTTCAATATTATATAATTTTAAAATGATTTAAAATACATAAATATTAACTCATATAATTATATAGGTTTAAAAATAAACTAGTTGAAAATAGTTCAACACATATTTATGGGAGATCCATTGACCACCAAAGGGGGATTTCAAAATACTTTATAATTAAAATTAATTTTTTTCAATTTTAAAATAATTAACACATAATTATTTAAATAATAATTAAATAATTAGGCAATAAATAATACTATAATTTGCTAGAGAGATATATTTCAGTTCCTGAAAATAATTTTAAATTAAAATTAATAATTTTCTAAAACATTCAAGGTATTATATGTCAAAATTAGATTTAAAATGAAATTATGGTGAAGTGTTGAAGTTTAATAGCTTAAGAGGGTTTTAAAATGATTAAAACTAATTATTATTTAAAAATAATCATTAAGTTAAAATAATATAATTATTAAGGATTCTTGAATTTTTAAAATAATTATAAATAATAATAGTAATAATAATAATAATATAATATAATAATAATAATAATAACATAATAATAATAATAATAATAATAATAATGATTTAAAATAATAATAATAATATGAAGTTAAATAATAATAATAATAAGAATAAATAAATAAATAATATTTCTGATTGATTTTTTTTAAAATAATTTTAAACTATTTTTGTTAGGATTTTTCTAATTTAAAAATACATTTAAAATATATTTTAAATAAAGTATATTTAAATAACCCTTGGCGGCGGCACAATGGCGGTCAGACATGTGTCGATCCTGTGTTGGATCACGCGGTCTCGGGCACTGATTACCACGGCGGGTAATCATTGCCGGACTACGGTTGGTGCGGGCCACGCGAGCTTTAGGCAATGATTGCCAATGATTATGTGTAGCACAATCATTGGCAATGATTACACCGAAACAAGCGTGGCACTTATCCGCGTCAGTGCGTGCTCCTGACCGTCGGATCCTCCGCTGTTTAGAAACAACGACCATGATCGAGCCGGACGAAGCTAATATCTATGAGATCAGATCTACAGTCGGATGAAGACTATGAAATGAGCGGATCTGAACCGTTGATCGCATGATCAATGATCTGGATCTTACGTAACATTCAGTTTACATAACCTGAATCCAAGATCTCATTTATTAGTTTGTTCTCCCGATCTGGTGAATCACATCAAGTGAAATTTGAAATATAGCCTCTAATCATGAAGAGCAATCATGTGGGACAGTTTTCTTGATCTAAAATATGATTTTTAAAATGTTATTTAGCCCTAAGTTTCTTAAACTAGGGTTAGGGATTTCACCTTCGTTATAGGATGGTTTAAACTGTTTAAGGACTTATTGAACTTGTAGATTATCTACGAATAATTTCCTAGTTGGCCTCGAGCATCGAAACGCTAGGGACTGAACTAGGCAAGCCTTGGAAAGTCTAAGCTCTCGGGTCACACCGTTGGTGGCTTGGAATGGCCGAGTTTATCTTGAGGAAGATGGAGGGAGACCAAAAGAGCTCAAACACACTATCTCTAGGTTTTAGGGAGGCTAGCGTGAGAGCAACAGAAAAAGTCCCTCTAAAGAGCCCTAATTTCACTATCTATTGCCTTTTGTCTTCGATGGATGGCTATGATCACTCCTAGGGATTGATTTGGAGGTGATTAGAGCTTCCTATGCCATGGTGTTAAGTCAAGGCTCATTAGGAAAGAGCTTAGTGCAAAGGGAGTCAAGGATTTGACCTAAATAGGTTAAACTTGACCTCTATAGGCTTGGGTTCACCATACCTAGTGTTGACTAGGTAAACATGGTCAAGTAGACCTAAGGAGGGAGGGGATTGAGCCTTAGATGGGTTTGAATGAATTATAAAATGAATTAGGCCTATATGAGTCAATTGGTTCAACCTGGTCAACTAGGTTGACCCAGGACTTGGGACTAGGCTCCACAGGTTTAGTTTGACCCACTAGATTGAATGGGATAGGTCTTAGGCCTGGCTTGGTCAATTTGACCAAGTCAACCTCTTGACCCTAGGGTTTAGTGAACCACGCATGTTGGTGTCGACTGAATATGATAAGCAAAGTGAGGTGAAAGTGTGCAAAAATAAAAGATTGTTAAACGGGAGGAGGGGTAAAGTAGATCATCCATCTGTTTTACTTTCGTAAGGGCAGAATGGGGGAAAAGAAGGTAAAGAGTCTCACATTCACCTAACCATATCAAAACGGTGAATGTAGATAACTCGATGTTCACCAGACCATATCGAAACGGTGAAACAAAGAGTGAAAGGTAAAGTAACTAACTTCCTGCATGACCGTATCAAATTAGTAGGATAGAAGGTGAAAGAATCCCACATCCTCCTGATCCTTTCAGAACAGTGTGGTGGGGTGACACAATACTTTGCCTGACCTTAGCAAAATAAATAAGCCATGAAATCTGATGTATGACTAGTCTCAACAGGGCAATCGGGGAAAAGGGGTGGTGAGGAATGCATACAAGAAAAAGATGGCGTAGTACATAAACTAGAAAAAAAAATGTGCTCAATAGGCACTACAATAGAAGAAGAAAAAGATGGCATAGTAACTAGGCTGAGAACTATCAATATTGCCTGGGAAGGCCTCCTCTCTGTTGCCTTAGAACTCTGAATTACTTGCTTGATCATCTTCTTTGTCTTTCAAGAGAGTGCTAGCTGCCACTCTCCCTCAAAACCTCTAGGTGATCTGCTACTACTGCTCTGACTGTCGTTGTGATTGGAACCTAAAATCATCTAAACTGTCTGAGTACTCTTGCCCTTGGGCTGCACTAGGTCACTATCCTATAAGTTGATCTATCCACAGGCCATGAGTTTCTTAACTCTATCCTTGAACACATAACAATCTTCTATAATATGCCCGATATGTTTATGAAAGGGGTAATAGAGTGGGTCGTCTGTCTGTCCCTCCTCCTTCACTCTACTATTCATCGAGAATGTCAAGATGTTCTTCTTAATAAGGAATTTAAAAATTTTCTTTACACTCTCCCTTTTAAAAGGATATTCCTTACTAAGCTTCTCCCATAGGTACTGCTGACTCTTCAGAGTCCTATAGGATGGTTTAGGTTGCACTGCTGACTGACTAGGGGTGTAAGACTGCTAAGGTGGTGCTAAACTGACTAAGGGTTTCTTGCCCATATATGATGGTCCATAGGTACTATGTAGCTCCCCTCACCTAGCTGGAGGTGCCCCTGAACACTCCTACCGCTGAGGTCTATGTGAAGGTTGACTCAGTAGGATCTCTACTATATGCTGCCCCTATAGCTGGGGCTCACACTGTAAGTTGAGGTTCCTCTATCTGACTATGTAATTCAGGAGAGTCTCTCGAGGATGCTGTCTAGTCATGACTAACTCTCCAACTGTGACCCAGTGCTCAGCACTGATAAATCTCTCCACAAACAGCTACTTATGCTCTGTGAAGGTGTGTATTAAATCTTTGGGGAGGTCGGCGTACCATATAAATGCCACCCCAACCAAGCTGCTAACAAAAAGTCTCAACATCAGAGCGTTGTTCCCTCTTATGTTATAACATTTGGCCCGGTACTGGGCCACATGCTGCCTTGGGTTCCCAAATCCATCAAAAACTCTAAACCTAAGAGGCAAAAAACTAGGGGGCTAGGGCTCATGCTCGTACTCTACCGGGTAAGGACGCCTCCTGCTAACTACCTCTCTAGACTTCTTGGAGGAAATGGCCTGCTCGACCTTCTGTGTTATCAAGTGAATCTGTCCAGTTGAAAACTGAGCTGATTGACTTTGAACTAAGGTAGTAAAGGTAGCTACTGTAGGTGCTATGGGGAATAATTTTTTGACCCTGTCGAGTACTACGGGGTCTGGTGCTACTGGAGGTACATGTGGCTCATCCCTAGACGTAGTGGGAGTACCTACGCCCATCATCTGGGGCATCGCCCCCAAGGCTGTTAATTATGCGGTCATCACCACCATAGCTTTGGCCATCTCTGCCATCTGAGTCAGAAGGTGTAGAATGTTAGCCTCTGTATCAACTGAACTAGGAGATCCACCCACCTCGGGATCTCCCTGCTTATCATCATCATCTGGCTCCCTCTGCTCATCTAAGTGGCCTCATCTAGTAATCACACACACTCGGTGCACCAGTAAATCTCCATCTGACTCCTCGAGTGTGTCGTCCTTGGAGAGAGTCTGACAAAAAGCTTCTATATACGGGCAGGAACTGACTCCACTAGGACTGGTGAACTACTAGGGGAAACAACATGATCCATATCTGTTGCTATATCATAAATCATCAGGATTACCTCTAACCCAAAAGGTGCTACTATCTCCGACTGTCCAACTTCCTCAACTGATGTACTTCCTCAAGTGACTGTACTACCTCAACTGACCGTGCTATCCTGACTGGAGAGTCTGCCTATCATCATTTCATACCCATCTACTACGATGGGCCCTAGTAAGGGCAACTGATTGTAAAGGAGCTACAACATCTAAACTGAGGTGAGGTTGGGCAGGCTCCAACTATTTTCTACGTCCATGATGATTGGGGCATCATCGAACAACGGGGGCAACTTTGTGCGGTCTAACCGACAGAACTAAACTGATTGGCTACCGTGGTGGCTGTCCTCTCTGTAACTGGTACCTCTGCCTTAGAGTCTGCCTCTATAAGTGAACGGTCACCTGAGAAACTTAACAGAGTAACCTCTCTCGACTAATAAGCCCTCGACCCCATGCTAAGCCGATAATGCTCTGAATCCTCTGTGAGGGGACTCGAGCAGCATCATCCCTATGGACCCTAACACACAGTAAAGTAGTAGTAACATGAGGGCCACCGTAATGTGAGCGATGTTCTTTTCGTCACCACTATATGTCAATGGAGAGAAGCATCCTCCCTGAACTTCTTCTATCTCAGGAGCGACTATGACCTCTACGTGGGTGTAACTGAAACTGGTTGTGGTGCCTGCTATTTGGGGACCACTCTCCTCTGAATAGGCTCCTGGTGAGCCACTACCTCTGCAATCCGTTGTCTATCTGTCTTGGATGTAGCTAACCAGAGTCTACAATTTTTATTCCTCCTAGCCCTTCTCCTAAGGTTGGAGGCAGAGGACAAGGTTATATATGAACCCATTGCCTGAGGTACAGGTGGAATATAGACTATAGGAAGTGATGAGGTCAGCTCGATGGTCTCTAGGTGATACAACTGGGCAAAAATAGTAACCCGACGAGGCGAAGGCGAAGGAGCCTCAGTCTGGGCACCCCTCTTCTTAGAGGAAGAAGGAGGGGGAACTCAAACACGAGCGGCCTCTATCGGAACAACAGGAGGAGTAACTACTGCTTGCTAGAGTTGAGGGGCCAGGCAGCCTGAATAACTGGTGCGGTAGGCACTGGTCGCCTGACAACTGGATGAGTAGTCTAAATGGAGAGTGGTCTAAGCACTGGCTTCCTAACCACAGGGTGCACCGACTGCACATGAATAGGAGTAGGACGAGCAGGTGCCTGGGCTGTCCGCTGAGCAACAGGACATCGATGGGGCACATCGCTGCGTGACCTCTTCTCTGGGGAGGAGAAAAGGTGGCAACCTCGGCAGGGGTCGGCCCGCTAAGAGTGACGAAGGCCGAGTCAATGAAGGAGCCAAAAGTGATTCCTCCAGTGTGAGGACTAGCTAGTAGGGACTTAGGGAGTACCACCCATACGTTTGAACCAAAATTGAAAGTTACAGAAGCAACGATGGAAGCCATGACACTGTCTGCCAATAAATGAATAAGAGAAATTTGAAATGATTCGTAAGAGATTGACATCACGAGAGAGAAAAGGTTGGTAAGGGATGGAATGGCCCAGTAGGCCGGAGGACCAAAACTAAGAGATCGTATGATGGGGTGGAAATATGCCCATCATAGAGTATCAAAACTGGGAGGTTATATGATGGGGTAACAATATGCCCATCACAGAGTATCAAGACTAGGAGATCGTTTGATGGGGTAGAAATATGCCCATTACAGAGGATCAAAACTCGGAGATCATGTGATGGCGTAGAAATATGTCCATCAAAGAAGATCAAGACTGGAAGATCATATGATAGGGTAGGAATTTGCCCATCATAGAGGATCAAAATTTAGAGATATTATGATGGGGTAGGAATATGCCCATCATAGAGGATCGAAACAAGGAGATCATATGATGGAGTAGGAATATGCCCATCATAGAGTATCAAAATTGGGAGATAGTATGATGGGGTAGGAATATATCCATCATAGAGGATCAAAATTAAGAGATCGTATGATGGGGTAGGAATATGCCCATCATAGAGGATCAAAATACGGAGATCATGCGATGGGGTAGAAATATGCCCATCATAGAGAATCAAGACTGGAAAAATCAAATGATGGGGTAGGAATATGCCCATCACAAATGATCAAAATTCGGAGATTATAAAATGGGGTAGTAATATGACCAGCACTAAGGATCGAAACTGGTAGGTAATACGATGGGGTAGGAATATGCCCTTCAAAGAGGATGAAAATTGGAAGATCGCATAAAGGGGTAGGAATAAGCCCATCACTAAGGATTAAAACTAGCAGATCGTGTGATAGGGTAAGGATATACACATCACAGCGGATCAAAATTGGGAGATCGAATGATGGGTTAAGAATATGCCCATCATAGTGGAATAAAAAAGGGAGATCGTATGATGGGTAGGAATATGCCCATTATAGAGGAGCGAAACTAGGAGATCATATGATGGGGTAAGAATATGCCATCACAGAGGATCAAAACTAGGAGATCTTATGATAGGGTAGGAATATAACCATCATAGAGGATTGAAACTGGAGATTATATGATGGGGTAGGAATATACCCATCATAAAGGATCGAATCTGGGAAATCGTACGATGGGGAAGGAATATACCCATCACTAAGGATGAAAACTAGGAGATCGTATGATGGGTAGGAAATTACCCATCATAGACGATCGAAACTAGGAGATCATATAATGGGATAGGAATATGCACATCACAAAGGAACAAAAATGGGAGATCATAGAATGGGGTTGGAAGATGCCAATCACAGATAATCAAAACTAGGAGATCATATGATGGGTAGGAATATGCCCATCATAGAAGACCAAAACAAGGACATCGTATGATGGGGTAGGTATATGCCCATCAGAGAGGATCAAAATTGGGAGATCGCATGATGGGGTAGAAATATGCCCGTTATAGAGGATTAAGACTAGAAGATCATATGATGGGGTAGCAATATGCCCATCACAGAGGATTGAATTTGGAGATCATTTTATGGGTAGGAATATACCCATCATGGAGGATCAAAATTGAGAGATCGTATATTAGGGTAGATATATACCCATCAAAGAGGAACAAAAATGGAAGATCGTATGATGGGGTAGGAATATGCCATTAAAAGGGGATTAAATTTGGGAGATCATTTGATGGGGTAGGAATGTGCCTATTAAAAAAGTTTAAAAATGAGCGATCGTATGATGGGGTAGGAAAATACCCATCATAAAGGATCAAAACTAGGAGATAATATGATTGGGAGAGAATATGCCCATCAAAGAAGATCAAATTGGGAGATTATATGATGGGGTAAGAATATGCCCATCTTAGAGGATTGAAATTGGCAGATCATTTGATGGGGTAGGAATATAGCCATCACAGAGGATCAAAACCAAGAGATCATGTGATGGGGTAGGTATAAACCCATCATAAAGGATCAAAACTGGGAGATTATATAATGGGGTAGGAATACGCCCGTCATAGAGGATCAAAATTAGGAGATCGTATGATGGGGTTGGAATATGCCTGTCACAGAGTTTCAAAAGTAGGAGATCTTATGAAGGGGTAAGAATATGCCCATAAAAGAGAATCAAGACTAGAAGATCATATGATGGGGTTGGAATATGCCAATCACAAAGGATCAAAACTGGAGATCGTATGATGGGGTTGGAATATGCCCATCACAAAGGATTAAAACTAAGAGATCGTATCATGGGGTAGGAATATACCCATCATTAAGGATCAAAACAGGAAGATCCTATGAAGGGGTTGGAATATACCCATTACTAAGGATCAAAACTAGGAGATCGTATGGTGGGGTTAGAATATACCCATCATAAAACATCAAAATTGGGTGATCCTATGATGGGGTAGGAATATGCCCATCACAATGGATCGAAACTGGGAGAACGTATGATGGGGTTGGAATATGCCCATTATAGAGGATCAAAACTAGGAGATCGCTTGATTGGGTAAAATTATGCCCAGTTCGGAGGATCAAGTCTTAAAGATCATACGATGGGGAAGGAATTTGGTGAAAGTTTTATAGGGATGTTAAGCCCTAGTGAAGTAGTCCCGAGGCTAACCAAGAGGGGGGGTGAATTGGATATTTGAAACAAAACAAAAATCTTTTTATAACGTGCAGCGGAAACGAATTAAAACAACGATAAAAAGATCAATCACAGATATCACCCAAGCAGATAATCGCAACAAAATAAAGTGTGTAAAAATAATAAGAAAGAACACACCGGATTTATAGTGGTTCGGTCCAACCTGACCTACGTCCACTCCTCGGAGGCACCCTCCAAGTATTGCACTAAACCAAAAGTGTCTCTCCTTCAGCCCCCACAGCTAGGCGGAGAAGCCCTTACAAAATCACTTCCACCTTCCCCGATGCGGCGGAGTAGCCCGGTCCTTTGACACCAAAGAGCACTTCTTCTTCCCAAAACTTCCTTCGAGACAAGCCTTGAATCCGACGGTACTTAGGTGCAAGCCTGCCGGAGCAACCGTGTGAACCCCCTCACACTCCCTCGAGAAACCCCCTTCCCAGGCTCTTCTCCCTCTCAAACTCCACCCTTTCCTCTCTCCCTTTCAAGCTCTCTCTTCAAGTTTTCTCCAAAAGAACGAAGCCTCAATGGCTGCCAAAGACACTTATCAAGTGCCATAAGAAAGCTTAAATAAAGAGCTCCAAAAACCCTTCCAAATTAGTTCTGGCGACAAATATCATCCAGGACGATCTCAGGATCGTCCAGGACGATGTGCTCCAAAAGACGGCTTCAGAAAACCCTAAAAACTCAATTATGCCGCCAAAGATCGTCCAGGATGATCTCAGGATCGTCCAGGACGATGTGCTCCAAAAGGCGGCATCAGAAAACCCTAAAAACTTAATTCTGCCGCCAAAAATCGTCCAGGATGATAGCAGGATCGTCCAGGACGATGTGCAGAATTTGGCCTGATAGTCCCGTACGATCCTGGGATAGTCCAGGACGATCAGAACAAATTTTGCACAAATCGTCCAGTACGATATATAGATCGTCCAGGACGGTTAGGACAAATTTTGACTCTTAAATCCTTGCCTAAATTGTTGTGGCGGCTAGGGTTTTGAGATCATATTGGATCATCCAGGATGATATAAATATCATCTTGGATGATTAGTTCAATGAACAGATCGTCCTGGATGATCAGAAATCGTCCAGTACGATTTGTTCAAAAGTTAAACTTCTGGTTTTGACAGGATCTCACTCCCCCTAAGTATGTGTACACATGGTCATAAATAAACATATACCATTACAGGACTTGACTCAAGGAATTAAAAAGTACATCAATGAGAAATACAATAAAGCCTATTCTACTCATTCTTGAGTCTTGAATCTTTCTTGTATTGATGCATGCTGTTCCTGAAATGTTAGTACACACACAAATAAATATACATTCCAAATATTAGAAGATGTGAGCCATAATGTTTGTTATCATCAAAACAGAAACTTGTGAGCCCGAGTCGTAACAATCTCCCCCTGTTTGATGATGGCAAACATTACTGGTTGAATTTGCAAAAAAAGTATTTTCTCCTAATCTCCCCCTCACTAAGAAAAAGTCTTTTAAAAATAGGGAGAAATACTTTCTTCTTTTTTTTTTAATTTTTAAAATAACTACAACAACAATATGATGTAAAACAAACAACACAAAAACAAATATCATAAATATAACAGTACGTAAAAAACATCACAAATACAATAATACGTTCTCCCCCTTTGACATTATCAAAAAGAGGAGGAGCAAAAATTTGAAAAGTCACCTCTTAAGGTTCTCCAAAACTTAGTAAGACATGAATTGACTTCTTTGAACCCAGAAAGGTTAGAGAATCAGAAAATGTAAATCCAAACTCAGGTTTTTTTTTTTTAAAGGCGAAAAAACTTTTTAAGCCAATATCTAAATCAAGGAACAAATTAGATAAGGAAACAAAAATCTTTCAAAACTCCTTTCATGAAATACATCTAATAGAAGATTGATGCAAAGTAATGAATCAAAAAATCTTGATTTTCAAACTCAAGTAACGAATCTATCAAAAAGTCATAAGAGTTTTCTAAACTTTAGAGATTTACAAGAATGGAAGCAGCTTTTATTGGCTAATTTTGTGCCTCTTTTTCAATTTGTTTGGCGCTTTGCACATCTTTTAATTTTTGATACACTTTGTGTATTCAATTTGTCAATTTCGCATCTTTTCAGTTCTGGGCTCATTTTGTGCCTCTTTTCAATTTCTTTGGCGCACTACGCATCTTTTGATTGCCTCCTTTCTAAATCTTTAAAATCAGCAAACCTTATTCTTATGATAAAGACGAACAACCTGAATAAGATAATCTTGAAGTTGGTTCAATAATTTGCATAAGATTCCTATGAGATAGAAAAAAATATTGGGAGATGAAAAAAGTTTTAATTTCAAAAACCAATTTATAATCTGAAATAGATTTTGACTCAAAAGTAAGATTGCCTTATTCAAAGAAATGAGATAGAGAGATAAAATCATAAGTTTCCTTCCTTTACTTGATTTTAGAGAAATCAACCACAACTAACAAAGTATTTAGAAAATACAGGAGGTAAATTTTCTATTTTTAGAAAATACGATCTTAAAAAAATGATTTAAAACAAGAGGTGTTATGTGTGTTCTTGATCAGAGGAATAATAAAAAACATCAAAAAAACAAATTTTAAAAGGAAAAATGAAAATACTAAAACACAGAAAACACAATGAATAAAACAATAGTAACAGAAAAACAAAACAAAAAATATAAACACACAAAAAGAATATTAATTTACATCAGCTTGCTCCTGATCTGATGATTCAGAAGCTAGATCTGCCCAGGATATTTTTCATTTTGCATTATCAGCCCTTATTATAATTTGCTTAGCTTTACCCTTTTCCTTTTCAGGAAGGGTTCTTAAGTTCGGGCACTGATTTTTCATATGTCCAGGCTTCCTACATCCAAAACAAATAACATCAGAAGAAAACTTTATATTCTTACCATTTTTACCTTTGTTCCACTTTTGATGTTGATGTTTATGCCTTAGTAGATTTTTTAATTTGTTTGTTGCTGATGCTAACTCTTCACTTTCATCACTTTCTGAGTTATTTTTTCCAATGTCTTCAGTTTTCAGCACTATCGTTTTATATGCATCCAAAATTTTTTGACCCAAACCTTGCTCGTAGGCAATGAGTGAGCCAATCAAATTATCAATAGAATATTCATTCAAATTTTTTGATTCAGAAATTGCAATGAATTTGGCATCAAATTTAACAAGTAGAGAACGTAGGATTTTATTAACTTTTTCAAAATTTGAAAGTTCTTTTCCTAAAGCATATAATGATGTCACAATTTGAGAAAACCAAGTAAACATGTCCAAGATCATTTCATAAGGTTTCATGCTAAAAAGTTCATTATCATGCATTAACATATTTAGCCTAGATTGCTTGATTTCACAAGTACCTTCATATCTAGTGCATAATTTATCCCAGATTTCTCTGCAAGAAGTGCATGCAGATATTATCATACAATCATCAGAATTCAAAACACAGAAAAAATAATTTAAATATTTAGCATTTAATTGAGCATTGATCTGATCTGTTCTACTCCATTCAGAAAAGGGAATATCAATTTTAATTTCATTTACAATACGTGACGGTGTAGAATAACCAATTTGAATTATATGCCACATGCGATAATCAATAGATTTCAAGAAAGTAGACATATGGATTTTCCAAAAATCAAAAGTAATATTTTCAAATAAAGGTGGCCGGGTGATTGAATATCCTTCCGCAATATTACGATTATAAAAATTAGCCATGGATCGAATTCAAAAGTTTTTAAACTTAAATTTTGAATCCCTCTCTAATACCACTTGAAAGTTCGATAGGGATGTTAAGCCCTAGTGAACTAGTCCCGAGGCTAACCAAGAGGGGGGGTGAATTGGATATTTGAAACAAAACAAAAATCTTTTTATAACGTGCAGCGGAAACGAATTAAAACAACGATAAAAAGATCAATCACAGATATCACCCAAGCAGATAATCGCAATAAAATAAAGTGTGGAAAAATAATAAGAAAGAACACACCGGATTTATAGTGGTTCGGTCCAACCTGACCTACGTCCACTCCTCGGAGGCACCCTCCAATTATTGCACTAAACTAAAAGTGTCTCTCCTTCAGCCCCCACAGCTAGGCGGAGAAGCCCTTACAAAATCACTTCCACCTTCCCCGGTGCGGCGGAGTAGCTGGGTCCTTTGACACCAAAGAGCACTTCTTCTTCCCAAAACTTCCTTCGAGACAAGCCTTGAATCCGACGGTACTTAGGTGCAAGCCTGCCGGAGCAACCGTGTGAACCCCCTCACACTCCCTCGAGAAACCCCCTTCCCAGGCTCTTCTCCCTCTCAAACTCCACCCTTTCCTCTCTCTCTTTCAAGCTCTCTCTTCAAGTTTTCTCCAAAAGAATGAAGCCTCAATGGCTGCCAAAGACACTTATCAAGTGCCTTATGAAAGCTTAAATAAAGAGCTCCAAAAACCCTTCCAAATTAGTTCTGGCGGCAAATATCATCCAGGACGATCTCAGGATCGTCCAGGACGATGTGCTCCAAAAGACGGCTTTAGAAAACCATAAAAACTCAATTATAGAGCCAAAGATCGTCCAGGACGATCTCAGGATCATCCAGGACGATGTGCTCCAAAAGGTGGCTTCCGAAAACCCTAAAAACTCAATTCTGCCGCCAAAAATCGTCCAGGACGATCGCAGGATCGTCCAGGACGATGTGCAGAATTTGACCTGATAGTCCCATACGATCCTGGGATAGTCCAGGACGATCAGAACAAATTTTGCACAAATCGTCCAGTACGATATATAGATCGTCCAGGATGATTAGAACAAATTTTGACTCTTAAATCCTTGCCTAAATTATCGTGGCGGCTAGGGTTTTGAGATCATATTGGATCGTCCAGGATGATATAAATATCGTCTAGGATGATTTGTTCAATGAACAGATCGTCCTGGACGATCAGAAATTGTCCAGTACGATTTGTTCAAAAGTTGAACTTCTGATTTTGACAGGATCTCACTCCCCCTAAGTATGTGTACACATGGTCATAAATAAACATATACCATTACCGGACTTGACTCAAGGAATTAAAAAGTACATTAATGAGAAATACAATAAAGCCTATTCTACTCATTCTTGAGTCTTGAATCTTTCTTGTATTGATGCATGCTGTTCCTGAAATGTTAGTACCCACACAAATAAATATACATTCCAAATATTAGAAGATGTGAGCCATAATGTTTGTTATCATCAAAATAGAAACTTGTGAGCCCGAGTCGTAACATTTGGCCCATCATAGAGGATCAAAACTGGGAGATTCCATGTTGGGGTAGGAATATGCCCATCATACATGAAAAAAATTTGGAGATTGTATGATGGAGTAACAATATGCCCATTAAAGGAGATCAAAGCTGAGAGATTATATGATGGAGTAGGAATATGCCCTTCGTAAAGGATCCAAACTGGCAGATCATATGATTGGGTAGGAATATACCCATCATAGAGGATTAAAACTGAGCGATCGTATGATGGGGTAGGAAAATACCCACCACAAAGGATTGAAATTGGGAAATGACATGATGGGGTGGAAATATGCCCATCAAAGAGGATCAAAATTGAGAGATTTTATGATGGGGTAGAAATATGCCCATCGTAGAGGATCAAAACATGGAGATCATTTGATGGGGTAGGAATATACCCATCACTAAGGATCAAAACTAGGAGATCATGTGATGGGGTAGGATTATACCTATCATAAAGGATCAAAATTGGGAGATCGTATGATGGTATAGGAATATGCCAACCACCGAGGATCAAATCTAGGAGATCGTATGTTGGAGTAGAAAAATTCCCATCACAGAGTATCAAAATTAGGAAATCGTATGATGGGGTAGGAATATGCCCGTAACAGAGGATCGAGACTAGGAGATTGTATAATGGGGTAGGAATATGCCAATCATAGAGGATCAAAACTAGAAGATCATGTGATGGGGTAGAAAAATGGATGCCATAGTGGATCAAGACTGGAAGATCATTTGATGGGGTAAGAATATGCCCGTCACTGAGGATCAAAACTAGGAGATCGTATGATGGGGTCAGAATATACCCATCATAAAGCATGAAAATTGGAGTTCTTATGATGGTGTAGGATTATGCCCATCATAAAGGAAGAAAACTAAGAGATTGTATGATTGGGAAGGAATATGCCCATCATAGAGTATCGAAACTAGGAGGTCATATGATGGGGTAGGAATACGCTCATCACAGAGGATCGAGACTAGGAGATCATATGAAGGGGTAGGAATATGCCATCATATAGGATCAAAACTAGGTGATCGTATTACGGGGTATGAATATGCCAATCACAGAGGATTGAAATTGGGAGATCATATGACGGGGTAGGAATTTTGCCATCATAGAGTATCAAAACTAGGAGATTATATAATGGGGTTGGAACATACCCATAATAGAGGATCAAAATTGGGAGATCATATGATGGGGTAGAAATTTGCCCATCACAGAAGATAAAAACTGAAAGATCGTAAGATTGGGTAGGAATATGCCCATAACTGAGAATCAAAATTGGCAGATCTTATGATGGGGTAAGAATACGCCCATCATAGAGGATTAAAACTAGAAGATCGTATAAAGGGGGAGGAATATGCCCACCACCAAGGATCAAAACTGGGAGATCATTTGATGGGTAGGAATATACCCATCACAGAGGATCAATACAGGGAGATCGCTTATCGGGGTAGGAATATGCACATCACAGAGGAACAAAACTAGTAAATTATATAATGGGGTTGGAATATGCCCAACTTAGAGGATCAAAACTGAATGATCGTATGATGGGGTAGGAAAATACCTACCATAAAGGATCAAAATTAGGCGATCATACGATGGTGTGGGAATATGCCCTTCAAAGAGGATCAAAACTGGAAGATTTTATGATTTGGTAGGAATATGCCCTTATAAAGGATCGAAACTAGGAGATCATAAAATGGGGTAGGAATATTCCCATCACTTAGGATCAAAACTAGGAGATCATGTGATGGGGTAGGAATATATCCATCATAAAAAATCATAACTCGGAGATCATATGATGGGGTAGGAATATGGCCAAAACAGATGATTAAAACTAGGAGATTATATGACGGGGTAAGAATATGCCCGTCATAGAGTATCAAAACTAGGAGATCATATGATGGGGTAGGAATAAGCCCATAACATAGGATCGAGACTAAGAGATTGTATGATGGGGTAAGAATATGCCCATCAAAGAGGATCAAAACTGAGAGATTGTGTGATGGGGTAGAAATATGCCCATCATACAGGATAAAAATGGAAGATCATATGAAGGGGTAGGAATAAGACCATCATTGAGGATCAAAACTAGGAGAACATATGATGGGGTAGGAATATACCCATCATAAAACATCCAAACTGAGATATCCTATGATGGGACAGGAATATGCCCATCACAGAGGATCAAAACAAAAAGATCGTATGATGGGGAAGGAATTTGTCCATTACAGAGTATCAAAATAGGGAGGTCGTATGATGGGTTAGGTATATGCCCATCACAAAGGATCGATACTAGATGATCGTATAATGAGGTAGGAATATACTCAATCATAGAGGATCAAAACTAGGAGATCATGTGATGGGGTAGAAATATGCCCATCATAGAGGATTAAGACTGGAAGATCATATGATGGGGTAGGAATATGCCCATCATTGATGATCAAAATTGTAAGATCATAAAATTGGGAAGGAATATGACCATCCTGTAGGATCAAAACTGGCAAATAATATGAAGGGGTAGGAATCTGTCCATCATAATGTATCAAAATTGAATGATCGTATGAAGGGGTAGGAATAAACCCATCATAAAGGATCAAAATTTGGAGATCGAATGATAGGGTAGGAATATGTCCAACATAGAGGAATAAAAAGGGCAGATCGTATGATAGGGTAGGAATATGCCCATCACAAAGGATCAAAACTAAGAGATCATATGATGGGATAGGAATATGCCATCATAAAGGATCAAAACTAGGAGATCGTATGATGGGGTAGGAATATGCCCATCACAGAGGACCAAAACTGGGAGATCGTATGATGGGTTAGGAATATGCCCATCATAGAGGTTTAAAACTAGGAGATTGTTTGAGGGGGAAGGAATATGCCCAACACAGGGGATCAAAATTGGGAGATCGTAAGATGTGGTTGGAATATACCCATCGTTGAGGATCAAAATTGCCAAATCATATGATTGGGTAGGAATATTCCCCTTATAGAGGATCGAAACTGGAAGATCATATGAAGGAGTAGGAATATGCCCATTATTGAGGATCAAAACTAGGAGATCGTACGATGTGGTAAGAATATACCCAAAACAAAGAATCAAAATTGGGAGATCATATGATGGGGTAGGAATGTGCTCATCAGTGAGGATGAAAATTTGCAGATCGTATAATGGGATAGGAGTATGCCCATCTTAGAGGATCGAAATTGGAAGATCGTATGAAGGGGTAGGAATATTTCCATCCCTAATGATCGAAACTAGGAAATTATATGACGGGGAAAGAATATACCCATAACAAAGGATCAAAATAGGGAGATCATGTGATCGAGTAGGAATATGCCCATCATAGAG